>PVKA01041543.1:0-18014 GCA_004027165.1 Ctenomys sociabilis | reverse complement strand
TAGTTGGGTGCTCCTGTGTTTGGTGCATAGATATTTATGAGTGTTACCTCTTGCTCTTGAATTTTTCCCCTGACCAATATATAGTGGCCTTCTTTGTGTCGTTTGATCATTCTTGGTTTGAAGTTGAGACTGTCTGAGAACAGAATTGCTACTCCTGCTTTTTTCTGAGGTGCTGGGGCATGTAGTATTGTTTTCCATCTTTTGACTTTGAGCCTATGAATGTCCTTTTGAGTTAAGTGTGTTTCTTGTGTACAGCATATTGTTGGATTTTGTTTCCTAATCCACTGTGCCAGTCTATTTCTCTTAATTGGAGAATTGAGTCCGTTTACATTTATGGTTATAATTGAAATGTGCTGACTTATGTTTCTCATGATATTTACCTGGTATTGTTTACTCCTTTGTAACCCGTATTTAATTGACTGTCCTGTTTATTGGGTTCCTTCCATTCTCATTCATGGAGTTCTGGTCATTGTGGTCTTTCTCTAGAACCTCTTTCAGTAGTCTGTGAAGGGATGGCTTTGTCATCATGAAATTCTTCAGTTGTTCTTTGTCGTGGAAGTATTTCACTTCTCCATCAAACTTGAAAGAGAGTTTTGCAGGGTATAATAGCCTGGGCTGGAATTTGTTTTTGTGTAGGACTTGAAGAACTCTGCTCCATGCTCTCCTTGCCTTCATTGTTTGTGTAGAGAAGTCGGCTGTAATTCTGATGGGTTTTCCTTTGAATGTGAGCTCCTTCTTTTCTCTCTCACAGCTTTCAGTATATTATTTTTGTGTTGGATTTCTGGGATCTTAACTATTATATGTCTTGTTGTGTTTCTACTTGGGTTGAGGTTATTTGGTGTTCTGTATGCTTCGGTGACCTGAATGTTGGTTTGTTTCCTCATATTTGGGAGGGTTTCTGTGATTATTTCTCCCCAAATTCTTTTTATGTCATTTGTATTGACTCTTTCATTCTCGATGATACCAATTATTCTCACATTGTTCATTCTGGCGTCATCTTGCCGGTGATGGATTATTTTTTCCTGCATTCTTGTTGTTTTTAAAAGATCCTTTCTCACCTTTTCACTAGCTGCTCCGGCATCTTCAAGATCTGAAACTCTGTCTTCGCTTTCACTCAGACGGCTTTGTAGACTTGTGATTGATATTTTTAGTTCTTCTATATGTCTTTGACTGTGTTTCATGTATTCTATTTCTTTTCTGTATTGCTCATTCAAGGAATGCATCATATTTCTGATCTCCTCAATTTTTTTTATCCGTGTCTTCTTTAGAGGGAGTTATTAATTCTTTTTCTGCTGTGTTTCTTCCAAGTTGGATTTCCTCTGTATATTTCTGGACTTGTTTCGGTATTTCAGATCCTATGACTTCAAAAAGTTCTTTTTTGATTTCAGAACTTATTTCTGCTTTGAGTTCCTCATGATCTTTCTGCTGTTGTTTCTTTGCTTCAGATGCTGTTAATTCATATATATCAGCTGGAATAGTGCTCTCTGCACTTGCTCTGGGTGAGCATCGTTTTTCCACCCAATGTTTCTGGAATTCATTCTTTATTTCAGATACTATGTATTGAAATATTTCTTTTTTAATTTGGGGGATTACTTCTCATTTTATTTCCTCTATAGCTTTCTGCTGTTGTTCCTTTGCTGCTGTATCTGTTAGTTCATTCATTGCAGCTGAGCTAGTGTCCTCTGCCCTTCCTGATGGACTCGAGGTCTGGGATTGCATCTTTCCCCTTCTCTTTGTCATTTTGTATAGCAGTGACCTTTGACCTTTGGTGTAGAGCTTTGGTGCAGGTATAACCTTAGCTTGTTATGAGATTCGGGTGCCAGTCTATTAAGTTTGAGATTTTCCATGTATGCCTATCCTGGATCTAGCTGTTGTGTTCAGTTCCTTTTTTGCTACAGCTCCTCTGGTTCCCCTCTGTTGGTTCCTGGGGTCAGCCCTCCTGTGTCATGCAGGTCGTTCCTCAGGTGGGCGGGCCTGGTCTTTGGTGGGTCTTCTGGGCTCACAAAAGGATAGTGGATGATCTTATTCCCTGAGTAGGCTGTACTGGGTTGGCCAGCCTATGCTGGGTCCGGGTCTACAGGCCGTAACCTGAGAAGGCTGGGAAAGGTCCATCTGGTGCAGCGGGCCTGGAGCCCTCACTCACAGGCCAGGCCGTGCTGGGTTTTGGTCTGTGGCGTGCAACAGAGGATTGCTGAGAAATGTCCCTCTGGCATGGCAGGCTTGGAATTCTCACTCCAGGCCAACCTGCACTGGTTCTTGGGCTGTGGCGTGGGAACGGTAATCACCTGGAAATGTTTCTCTGGCTCGGTGTGCCTGGAGCTCTCACCGGGCCATGGGCGGTGCGGCGGCAGGGAATTCCTAGGAAATGTCTCTCGGGCATGGCGGGTCTGGAGTTCTATACTCACTGAACTTTGCTGCTCAGAGAATCGGCGAAATTCCCACTTGCTCAGCGGGCTTTAAGGCAGGGGGTCCAAGGAGGTGTTGGTGAGTGGGTTCTGAGGTTTCAGGCCAGTCACTGACTTGGAGGGCTTGGGGGCAGGGTCGGGTAGCCAGCGTGGGAAGAAGCCAATGGCTCTCCCTCAGACTCACCGCACTCTCACTGATCTGGGAATCCTGGTGAGTCATGCAAATTCGCTCTCGCTGGGAGAGCTTGTCGGGGGTTCTAGGAGGCAGCTGGAGTCAGCC
Organism: Ctenomys sociabilis; assembly: GCA_004027165.1. Taxonomy (NCBI): domain Eukaryota; kingdom Metazoa; phylum Chordata; class Mammalia; order Rodentia; family Ctenomyidae; genus Ctenomys; species Ctenomys sociabilis. The sequence continues at coordinate 15,329 of PVKA01041543.1, read as the reverse complement.
GCTGTCTCAGGCCGTGGGTCGCGCTGTCTTGGGAGGTCTCTGGGGCTGGGTGGGCGAGGGCGGGATCAAGAAGGATGGCAGAGTCGGCCGCGCTGTCTCTGGCCGCTCTCTGGGGCTGGGCGTCCAGTAAGTTGTATCTAGAGTTTCTTTTGATTGCAAATATTGCTTAATTTCTTGTTTAATTTCATCTGTGACCACTTGATTGTTCAGGAGGATGTTATTTAATTTCCACGTATTCATATAGTTTTTGTAAATTTTTTTTCCTTTTTTCTTTTTCTTTTTTTGCGGTACTGGGGATTGAACTCAGAACCTTGTGCTTGCTGGGCAGGTTCTATTCTACTTAGCTATCTTCCCAGCCCAGTTTCTTTCTTTCTTTCTTTCTTTCTTTCTTTCTTTCTTTCTTTCTTTCTTTCTTTCTTTCTTTCTTTCTTTCTTCCTTCCTTCCTTCCTTCCTTCCTTCCTTCCTTCCTTCCTTCCTTCCTTCCTTCCTTCCTTTCTTTCTTTCTTTCTTTCTTTCTTTCTTTCTTTCTTTTTTTTCAAATGTATTTGGTTCAGGGTCTCACTATGCAGCTCAGATCAGTAGTGATCTTCCTGTTTTCATTCTCCCTAGGGCTGAAATTACAGCTCTGTGACACCACTCCTGCTCTCAGTGGCTGGCTCAGTGTTCCTGGGGCCCAGCCAACACACTACGTGTTGCCGAACCCTCGTCCTTGTTTGTCTAAGCAGGTTCTCAGTCTGCTGTACTATCTTGCTGTTCCTTATAATTTCTTTTGTCAATATTTTGCAGTTTGGATGCACTGTAGTCAGAAATATGCATGGAGTAGTTTCAATTCTTTTGCATTTGTATAAGAATGTTGTATGTGCCAATGTACAGTCTGTTTTGGAGAACATCTTGTGTGCAGCTGTAAATAATGTGTATCTTGATGTTATTGGGAGCAAACTCTGTAAAAGACTACTAAGTCCATTTCTTCACAAGTTTGGTTTTGTTCATTTATTTCATAGAATTTTTGCCTGGTTGACCTATCTCTTTGTGACCTTGGGCTGTTAAAATCCCCCATTACAACAGTGTTATTGCTCATTTGGTTTTCTTTATGTCTTACAATTTATCTGACATAGTTGGGTGCTCCTTTATTTGGTGCATATATATTTATGATTGTTGTCTTTTCTCGCAGTTTTCCCGTACCAAGTATGTAGTTACCTTTTTATCCCTTCTGATCATTATTCTGCAGACAGAATAATTACCCCTGCTTTGTCTGGCTTCCTGTCACATGGAGTATTGTTTTCCATCTTTGATTTTTCAGTCTATGAATTTCCTTTTGAGTTCAATGTGTTTCATGGTACGCAGCATATTGTTGGATTTTGCTTCTTTTTTACGTTTATATATTTGGCACAGTTTCACTGTGGACTTATAGTGATCCTCCTGTTTTCAGCCTCCCCAGTGCTGGGATTACAGGCTTGAGCAATTATGCCTGTATCAGTGGCCAGCTCAGAATGCGTTGGGGTGAGGCCGGCATGGCATGTGATGCTGGGGATCAAACCCCTGTCTGTGAGCTTGACTACAAAGGCACTTAGTCTGTTAAGTTATCTCGCCAGCCCTGGATTTTGCTTCTTGATCCAATCTACCAGTCTGCTTCTTCTGGTTGGTGAATTGAGGCCTTTTACACTGATGGTTATAACTGATATGTATTTGCTTATCTTTATCATATTGTTTTCCTCCTTAGGTTCCCTATTTTTTCCTTCAGTTTAATTACTTGCTCTGTGTGGTTATTCTTTTTTGGTTGTTGTTTTTGAATTTGTGGTCATTTTTGTCTTTTTCTAAAATATCTTTCTCTTTGTATGGTTGATTTTACAGATATAGGTTTTTTCAGTTGTTCTTTATTATGGAAGTATCTTCTCTCTCCAAAAAATTTGATGGATAGTTTTATAGGGCACATCAATCCAGTTGGAAGTTGTTTTCTTTCTTCTTTTTTTTTTTTTTTTTTGGTCTTTTTGAGACAGGGTCTTACTATGCAGTTCAGGCTGGCCTTAAGCTCACTTTGTAGCTCAGGCTGGTCTCGAACTCACAACAATCTTCCTGCCTCAGCCTCCCGAGTGCTGGGATTACAGGTATGCACCACCATGCCCGGCTGGAAGTTGTTTTCTTTCAGGACCTGAAATACTTAACATCAAGCTCTTCTCAAGTTGATGGTTTGTGTTGAGAAATCTGCCACAATTCTGATAGGCTTTCCATTATAGGTAATCTGTCTCTTCTTTGTAACAGCTTTTAATGTTCTGTTCTTTGCTAAATTTCTGAGATTTTGATTATTATGTGTCTGGATATAGAGATATTTTGGTTGATGCTAATTGGTATTCCATATGCCTTACTTAACTGTATGTCAGATTCTTTTCCCATGTTTGTGAAGCTTTTTGCTACTATTTATGCAAATAATCTTTTCTTGTCACTTGTATTGACTCATGTTTTCATGACACCTATTAGTCATATATATTTGCATCATCTTGCAGATGTTAAATAGCTATTTCCTTCTACCTTGTTATTTTTAAGATACCTTTCCTTTCACAATCACTAGCTACAATCCTGACTCCAAGGTCTGAAAGTTTATCTTTAGTTTTGCCAGTTTTCCATGGAATTCTTAATTTCCTGAATATCTGCTTGAATATGTTTCATGTATTTTTCTTTCCCATATTTTTTTTGTTTAATGCTTCCATCATTTTTCTGTCTCCTCTATTTTTTGCATCTATGTCTTCTTTAGATGCGATGAGTAATTCTTTTGTGATTGTTGTCATTTACTTTTTTACCTGAGAGATTATTTTGATTTTATTTCTTCAATTGTCTGATTGAGCTGTTTCTTTACTTCAGTTGCTACTGTTTTAGAAATTTCAGGTGTATGATTTCAAAGATCTTCTATGTCTATGTCTGCAGGACTTGTTAATTGGCCGGAGGACTGAAATTACATTTTGATCCTTCATTTCGACATTTTCAAACCTCTCAAAGTTCATCAGGTCTCAGTGCTGCTCCTACCTTAGTGGTTGGGTGGTACGGTGCTCACAAAGGCTCCCAGGGCTCACCAGGGCTCAGAAGCTCTCCCCTGATGCTGCAAGGGGCATGTCTCTGTCCAAGATTTCTCTCCCTGATGCTCTCTGGGGCTTAGCACAGCCAGCATGCTGCTGTGGGAATGAGGCAGGGTTCTTCCACTCCTAGACCTGGAGAGAAACATTCTATGGTAATGGCAAACAGCTCTTGAGAAATTTAGCCTGGAGAGGCCAGAAACCAGCAGGTCTACAAGTAGCCTTAGGCAGTAGATCAAATCTTGTTCAACAATGCTATTGATTTGTCTATCCTAACATTTTCCTAGTTTAGTCATGCTTATCGCCATTCCTCCATCGTTCTATTTCACGCATTGTGAATGTTTGCTGAGTACTTATCTTTGGCTAAGACACTGTGGGGAGAAACAAACAATTAAAATGCGAACTACTTAAAAGTGTTTCTAGTGTAAAGACAAATGGAAATCAAACATAAACAATGAAGCATATCACTGTACAACATGTCTCAGTGGGCAAAGCAAGAAATTATTATTATCACTTTAAGGGAGAGGGAATGGTGTTGTGGTACAGTATAGACAGCAGTTTGCTAAGTACTAAACCTGTGATGGTTAATTTTATGCAGGGACTGAAATAGGTTGTGATATCCATTATTTGTTCAAGCAGCAGTTTAAAAATTGCTATGAAGGTATTTGTAGATATGATAAACCAGTAGAGAAGACTAGGTATGGTGGTACATGCCTGTAAACTAAGCACGCAGAAGGCTGAGGCTGAAGGATATTTGAGTTTCAGACAAGCCTGGGCTACAAAGTGAGCTCCAGGCCAGCCTGCATCGCAAGACACTATCTCAAAAGGATAAAAACAAAAACAAAACAAAGCAAAACCACCAAAACACACAAAAGACCAACAGACATTGGGTAAAACAGATTAACCATGTTTACAGCAGCACTTGCCATGTAACTGAGACTGGGCATGGTGGCACACACCTGTAATACCAGCACTTGGGGAGCTGAAAACATGAGGATCAGTGTAAGTCTGATCTGCGAAATACTGTAGACTCTATACTAAATAGATAAAAAAGGGACTTGTCTATAGCAACACAATTGATGATAGCTGTATCTTGTAAGTGGCTTATACATCCATCAACAGATGAATGGATGCAGAAAACATGGTACTCACATATAATAGAGTACTACTATGTTATGGAAAGGTCTTTTGTAGGAAATCCATTTCACCTTGAGACCATAATGTTAAATGGAATAAATCAGACCTACAAACTTAAGCATCACATGCTTTTACTTATATGAGAAACCCAAATTATAAATAAAGAACAACGTAAAAGATCAATAATAGAGTGTATGGAGATAGAACTTTTTAACCTGGGCAGGGCATCAAGAGACCAAGGAAATAGGGAGTTTTCAGAAGATAAAGGCATGAAGAAAAAATTAAGATGTGTTACATACACATACTAATTCTTCATGATGAATGTAATCATTATGTTCTAAAAACATATGCTAATAAAAACATTTTGTGCTGTCATTAGTACATCATGCTTACAGTCTTTATGGGGAGTTGGTACATGCACTAAAACATCCTAACTCTTTTGACTTTCCCTTCCCTCACCAACCTCCATCTCTAGAAGCTCTTCCTACTTGCAAAAGATCTAGCTCCTCGCTTTTGTCTGATCTTTATATTCCTGAAAAGAAGCTTTACCTTCTCAGTCGTAAACCATTTAAAGAACTCTAGTGAGGGAGAACTGTGACAAAACGAAGAGGGATAAACGTACATTTACAGATAAGTGGTTCACTTTTGACCTGAGTTTCAGGACGGGAACCTGTCCATCCAGAATCAGCTCTCAGCTGTAGTGATTTTTTCTCACAGAGGGGACATTTTTGGTTATCAAAATTAGGGAAGGTGGGGATGGGGAGATGGCTCAGTAGAATAAGTGCTGGCCTGGGAAGCACAAGGGTCTGAATTCAGTCTCCCATTCTGAAAAAAAAAAAAAACGAAAACCTTTTATTTTTATTCAATATAGTTCTGAAATCATTAGCTAGAGCTGTTAGACAAGAGAGAGAAATAAAAGGAGAAAGAATAGGTAAAGAAAAAGTTAAATTGTCATTATTTGCAGATGACATAATACTTTTCTTGGAAACCCCAAAAACCTCCACCAGGAAGCTACTAGAATTCAGTAGCATAGCAGGATACAAAGTCAATACCTAAAAGTCAATAGCATAGCATTCCTCTCCACAGATAACAAACACACTGAGAGGGAAATTAGGGAAATAATACTTTTTACAGTATTATTGTGGAAAATGAAATACTTTGGAATTCATCTAACTAAAGAAATCAAAGATCTTTTCAAGGAAAATTACAGTACTCTGAAAAAAGATCATAGAGGATTTCAGAAAAGGGAAAGACATTCTCTGCTCCTGTATAGGAAGAACCAACATCGTGAAGATGTCCATACTCCCAAAATTGTTGTACAGATTTAATGCAATCCCTGTCAAACTACCACCTACCTCCCAGACCTAGAGAAATTGTTCTTAAAATTTATTTGGAACCAGAAAAGACCTAGAATAGCAAAGGCAATCATGGCCAACAAAGACAAGGCAGAAGGCATCACAATTCGTGACTTGAAATTATACTACAAAGCTACTAGGATAACATCAGCATGTTACTGGCAATGAAATAGAGCTGAAGATCAATGGAATAGATTAAAAAATGCAGAAACCTCGATGAACACACTCAACTACGTTATCTTTGATGAAGGGGCCAAACATGCTTACTGAAAGAAAAACAACGTCTTTAACAAATGGTGCTGGAAAAATTGGCTTTCCACATGTCAGAAACTAAAACTTGACCAAGGTTTATCACCATGCACTAAGCTAAAGTAAGAATGGAATAAAGATCTGAACATTAAAACAGAAACACTAAATCTCTTGGAAGAGAAAGTAGGAGGAACTCTTAAAGATATAGGGGTAGACAAAGAGTTCATGAACAAATATCAAATTGCATGGGTAATAGTTGAAATAATTAACAACTCAGACCTCCTCTTATTGAGAAGTTTTGCACAACAAAAGAAATTATCAACAAAGTGAAAAGGAAACCCACCAATTTTGAAAAGATCTTAACTAATATGCACTCAGACAAAGATCTGTTCTCTAGAATTTATAAAGAACTAAAAAACATCATGGCCCCTAAATTTAAAGACCTAATCCAGAAATGGGCATCCAAGATGAACACACATGTCTCAGAGGATGAAATTAAATAAGTAAGTAAATATATGAAAAAATGCTCCACATCACTAGCCATCAATGAAATGCAAATTAAAACAACACTGAGAAACCATCTCACTCCAGAAAGAATGGCTATCATGAACAGATCAACTAACAACAAATGTTGGAGAGGTTGTGGGGAAAAAAGAACCCTTCTCCACTGCTGGTGGGAATGTAGACTGGTGCAACCATTATGGAAATCAGTATGGAGACTCCTTAAAAAACTAGGACTGGAAATCCCATTCAAACCAACTATCTCCCTACTGGGAATTTTCCCAGAGGAAGAATTGAAAATGTCATATCATAGAGATATACGTGTACCTATGTTCATAACAGCACAATTTGTGATAGTCCAAAGTTGGAAACAACCAAGATGCCCATCACCTGAGGAATGGATGAAAAAGATAGAATATTTTTATACAATGGGATATTACTCAGCTATAAAGAATGATAAACTTAAAGCATTTATATTTAAGTGGATGTCACTTGAAGATATACTCATGTGTGAAATAAACCAGACTCACGTGTGTAAATATTGTATAACCTCCCTAGTATAACAACTCAAAAGAAGAAGTACAAATAGTAAGGTATAACACAATTAAAAGCAAAGCAAGAACTTGAGGATTAGGCAATGAAGAAAGGGCAAGGAGGAAAGCTAGGAAACATGACGGGCAGAGCCATGCATTTAAATGCACAAGATGGATAAGGCAATGATTCTGAAAATCTTCAGCATGTTTTTGAAACTAGCAGTTACTTGGTGGGATTCTCACCCTGACTAAATACATATGCTGATACCTGTGAACTGAATAACTGTACTGAAGACAGCAATGTGTAATAGTGGGGAAATGCTTGGAATGCTTGTCATTCTTTTCTTCTAAATATGCACTGCTTGTCATGGCATACCAATTATTGCCATACTGTCTCTCAAGTAAATGTTTGTTTAAAAAAAGGATAATAAATGAAAAAAAGAGACAGAAAATATCACAAGACTGTCCTGCTACAATGCTATATATGGTTAAATTTCTAAACTTCTGTGTAAAAATATGTAATTGTTTATTCATATTTTTAAAAAAATATTTTTTATTTTTTAAATATTTTTTTCTTCATATTCTGTTAGGGATTTAAATTTTAACATATTAATGATTGATGGAAAATACCTATTCCATGTTATGCCTAAGGTGTTTGATATTCAGACACATAGTTAGGTTGAACCCAACTGCATATGTTGTAGGGTAATAAGCTTCTCTTCTGGAGGCTTAACAGCTTATGTTTGCTGACCAAAAATTAGAGAAAAAGAAGGGCTTCAAGGGCAGCCAACATTTTGGCCCTAGTTTTTCATAGTCAGTGAAGACTCAGGACATAGGAGAACTTATACTATAACATGATGTAACTCAACTGTGTCCCAAATTTTGTGACCAAGGAGATTATGTGGGCAGAGAGGAATGTGATTGATGACGTAGAGTGTGCCTAAGTAGAGTCACATGGAGAGAAAACATTCTCTCAGGCTTTCACAGAGAGCAAATTGGTCAAGCAATGACCATGACTCCTCCACATGGCTGTTACTGACAAAGGACCTACAAACTGTTGTATAGGGTTTTAGGATAAATCCTGACTGGACTTGACTGAAATTATCAGAGACAAAAGTTCCATTTCTTGTTCTATAGGTTTTGCTTCATCTTGGTTTTAAGTATCCAGCAGAAAAGGATTAAAAAGTAAAGCCATATTAATAGACTGAGCTGTAAAAGGCTCAAGTGAACAACTTCTGACATTGTCAGTCCTATGCAAAACCCACTACTATTATGGACTACTGGACTATACTGGAGTATTTTGCTGAATTCACATACTTACAATATCTAAATGACAATGGAATTGCCTTCCCTGACAAAACTAAACAAAAAATGGGGATACAAATGAATTACCACTTTGTATCTGATTATTCAAAATAGCATAGATATATAGCTACATTCTCTTACTTCAATGAATAAAAAGATTTGTTCTAATAGTGTGTGTGGACAGGTTGTCATTTTTGCATCTTGTACAATGAATAACCACCAAGAAAACAAAATGCAATGTGTTTATTATTGAAGCTGTCCTACTAATCAGTTTTGAAACTGTCATTATTATTTGTTTCTCAATAAAATTATTTAAAAAAGGAATAAAAATGCATCTTCTCTGATAAGAAAAAAACAACTAATTTCAACATGGCATCATGTTGTATAATAATACAATAATTATTATTGAATTCCTGTACTTTGTTTAGTGAAATTTTTATATCATGTCTAATGTTTTTTTCTATCACAATTTTGTATTATTTAAAAAATAAAAATATTAAAAAACAAAAAGTGAAAAAAGAATTTTAAGATCTCTGGCAAAAAAAGAAAAAATTAGGGAAGGTGACACTACTGGCTTATAGAGAGTAGGGATGTTGCTAAAAGTTTTATTATGTCATCAGAATCCCAGGTGCAGAATGTCGACACAGTGCTGAAGCTGAGCGACTACTGTGAAGAGATGTGAGATGTAGGGTTGTAGGGGGTGGAAAAGAACATAAACACTTTACACCATACCTTCAATGCTTCTTAATTATTGGTGTAATTTGGAAGCCGAAGAGAGGCAGGATTAAGAGTAATACAAATTTTATAATAAGCTCAGAGCTGGCTAAGAGCGTGGGATGATACTTGGCAAGCCATTCCCCTGTTAATGACAGTAACCTTTGGTCTCAAGCATCACTCTGACCTAATAGGGAATCAGGATTTTCAGTTTCTATCCTAAAGTTAGTTTTGAAACTTTCTCTGTTAGAAGAGCTACTGTTGCTACTGCTCTCAGGTAGGGTGGCCGTGCAGCAGCCGTTTCATCTGATTTTTTGAAAAGTATGCCACTGGCCAGAGTTCTCAGCATTTGGGTTAAGAGACTCAAAGAAGCTCCTTACTTTTCTAATGCAATGAGATATAAAGGCTTTCATAATCCAGGTATTCATTCCATTTTACCATACAGTAGGATTTTCTTGTTGGCTAATTCGATCAGGGAGACCTGGTATAGTCCTGACAGGTCAAATTCTTTTGCTTTTAGCCAGAGTTTGAGAATTGCCCCAATATTTCTAGTTAATCTCTTCCTATTAAGGGAGTAGGACATTGTTGAAAAACTAAGAACTTATGGTTAAACATTTGTACTTTAAAAAAAGTTCTTCAAAGTGACACATTAGAGCAGGAGTAAATAATCTCCATCTAGTGCTCCCCTAGACACCAACTGGGACTATAGATCTAGAAGAGGTTTTCCAGAGAAGTAAGTAAAAACAGAATGAAGTAATCAAATTGGCTCATCCATGAGGTCCAGTGTTACCCAGGGATCCTCATAGGAGATGTTAATATCCACAGACAGGCATATTGTACATTCCTTTGGGTCTCTTTAGAGCAGAAAATAAGAGCTCTGTTGCCCTGGTCCTCTCTGGGAGCAGAAACAGTTAACTCCCTACTGCCATGACTCAGGGACACTGGCTGCCTCACACCTGGAGCACAGAGCAGGCAGTGGCGTGGTGTAGTGACATGCCACATGTCCTTAACTTCTTACATTCAGTCACCCTTGGGTTTTCCTCGGGATGATTTGGGTGAGTTTAGAACATTACAAATTGTAATAGTTACAATTCTGGTGTTTCTCTTTTGATTTACTTCTAGATTCCCCCACCCCCACACACTTTTAAATATATTTGGTACAGGGTCTCAGTAGGCAGCTTAAATTCATACTGAGCTTCCTGTTTTCATCCTCCCCAGTGCTCAGATTACAGGCATACCCAGGAGTGGGGCCAGTGTGGCATGCAGTGCTGTCCCTGTGCTTGCGTAAGGAAGCATTTATTCTGCTGAGGTATCTCGCTGATCCCAGATCCCAGTTGTTGAACACAGAAAAGATCATGTCCAGCAACTGAGTCACAAGTGTCTGGCTCCCATCTGAGGTTTCTTCATTAAATAGATGGGAGAGACCCTTACTCTTTGCAAGACAGGTGGGATCAATGGACAGTAATATCAAAGACATTTCTCTCTTCCTCATGTATCACTTTGAATGCAAAAATTTCTGGGCTTTTCTTGAGATAAAGGGTCATAAAAATCTGAACACAAGGGATTTCATTCCACCTAAGTTTTAAGCAGAAACAGTTTAACAGAAAAAGTCTCATAATTTAACTGGCATCCTGTGCCCATCTTGTCCCATTTATTAGTTCATTTTGAACCCAAAATATGTTGCAACAGTAGATAAGCCGGTTTTTTTTCTTTCTTTCTTTTTTTTTTTTTTCTTTTTGAGACAGGGTTTCACTATGCAGTTCAGGCTGGCCTTAAGCTCACTTTGTAGCTCAGGCTGGTCTCGAACTCATAACAATCCTCCTGCCTCAGCCTCCTGAGTGCTGGGATTACAGGCATGCACCACCACGCCCGGCTCGCTGGTTTTGTTTTTCATTTAACTGACAGGGTGAAACCTTTCCCACTGATCAAGCAGTGAAGTCAATGGACTCTATGGGGTTTCTTACAGCTCATCTTGGAGCCATAGAGAGAAACAACTGGGTCTTTAAGGTAACATTCCATGCAGAAAATGTAGGCCCAATGAACCCACAAAGCATCTCTTGTGAGACCAATGCATAGGACAGACAACTCTGAAGCTAGAATGATGCTGGAATTTTTCACAGAAGCATAGAAGAAAGTCCTATTGTGTGTGTGTGTGTGTGTGTGTGTGTGTGTGTGTGTGTGTGTGTGTTTTCTCCACACTGGAACCCACTAACTTCTTAGGGAGAGGGTGTGGAGCCACTTGATGGCTCTGCTTAGTCCTTTGAAAATTTCATAAAATCAGGGTGGAAGATCTGCCTCCTCCCCCATCCCTTAGCCAGAGTCGAGGTTCTTGATGGCTCTACTTCAGCAGGGTAGATGCACTTGAGAAACTTATCTAGGTGCTCTCTTGAGCACTTTGAGCCTCTTAATAGCTCTACTGAAGCAGGAAAAACTCACTTGAGAAACAACACCTCTGGCATTTACCCCACAGTAAAACCCTTGACAGTTTAAGGCAGTAGAAACAGAAACTTATTTTTTTATGAAAAAAAAAAAGCTTCAAAAAATCCCAAGAATGAGGATGGATCTACCTTTGGCTCACAGTCACTTGAATTAAGCTTTAGACTCTATTCTTTTGTTCTTCTCAGGCCATCAGAAGGCCAACCAAAATACATGTTTCTAAGTTGTATTTTGTTAGAAGAAATGAAGGGAAACAAACATGGTGGATCTCGTGTGAATCCAAAATGGGTAGGCAGGCATGTGACATGACAAGCAACAGCTTTAAGGGAGATAACACACTGAGAAAGAAATGTCATCTAGGGGAAAACTGTGGAAGAGACTCTGAGCTCAACAGGAGTGAACTTGGGTAGGTAGCTACCCATGCAAAGGGCTAAGTTAGCAGCAGTTGTTTTTCCCTGTAAGAGTGAGAAAGTTGAACGAAGTGCCACAGAGCACAGACACAGGTCACAAAGGCATACTGAACTCCAGGTTGGACACATGGTACCCGAGTGGTCTATTTGCCAGTGATTTAATAACAGTTTCTCTGGCTGTTCTTTTCTGACAAAATATCTGCCATCAGTGACTGAAAAAAGAAAAAGAAGAAAAGGGAGATAAACTTTGCATGGGCCAGTAGGCCTCCATGACTGGAATAAAAACAGAGAAGCCATGTATTCTCCTTTTATCCTACATAATGGAAAACATAGGAAATATTTCCATATCCTGAGAAGTTTCTTGAGTTCTTCAGTTGAGGGACAAGAGACAGGGAAAGATGATGAAGGAGGAGGGGGAAGGAGAGGAGAAAGAGGAGAAAAGAGTGGATGGAGAAGAAGAAGAAGAAGAGGAAGAAGAGGAAGAGGAGAAGGAAGAAGAAGAGGAGGAGGAGGAGGAGGAGGAGGAGAAAATTATTTGTTATATTTTAGAATTAAAAAAAAAAATCTTCCCAAAAGGCTTTACCTATTCTCCTGGCTGGCTAAGCCAAATGTGTTACCAGATTTTGCTGCAGTTTCCTGGAGTGGGTTCTAGGTTTTTTCTGTCTTGAGCAAAGAATTTGTCAAGGTAAGCACAAACAGTAAGCAAAATTTTATTAAAGGTAGAAAAAGAAACAAGCTCTGCAGAGGAGTCTGAGGCAAGTAAACAGAGGAAATGGTGACCATGAGAGCAATGTGCACTTTCAAGTGAAGTGAGAGGAGTTCTAGCTTCTCCAGAAACTATACGTTATGGTTTGAATTAGGAATGTCCTCCATAAAGCTCATGCATTCAAACGTGGGCTTTGGAAGGTAATTGGGTCATAAGAGCTGGGAATCCCCTAGTAGGTTAAACCACTGATAAAAATCATAATTTGATGCATGATTATGAGGAAATGGAGACAGGAGATCTTGTTGGAGGATCATGAGATTGCAAACTTAGAGACAATGTGTTGTCTCTGGCCTCTTCATCTCTGGTTCTTTTCCTGTATCTGTCTCCTGGTCTCCATGAGGTATGCATGCACTTGTGTTCCTGTACCACATATTTCCACTATGGTGTTTCTGTCTTCCCCAAGGCCTAGAAGATGTGAAGTCATCCAACTATGAAGTAAAAATTCCAAAACCATGACCCAAACTAACCTTTTTTTTCCTTTAAGTAGTTTCGTCCAGTAATTTTGTCACAGCAGTGAAAAGCTGACTAATACTCTATACTACTCAGGGTTCTTTAGAGAAATGGAGAAGGATATATAGACATAAATGAGGAGAATTATTGGAATTGAGGTAGCTGATTATGGAGGGCAGGCATCACAGCATGCAGTCTATGCTGGAGAGCTATGGAAACTGAAGGTGTAATACTCAGTCTAAAGAAGTAGGCCCAAGAGTTTAGCAGGTAGTGAGGGAAATCCTGGTGGTAAATTCCTGAATACAAAGACCTGAAACATGGAGTTCCAAAATATGAGGGTGAGAGAAGATAGATGTCCCACCTCCCGAAGTGAGAGTGGATTTGCCTTTCTTCTACCTTTCTGTTTTATTCTGGCTCTCAGTGGATTGAATAATGTCTGCCATGAACCTTCTATTCTCAGTCAGTTGGGCCAAATGCTATTTTCTTCTGGAAACATCCTGACAGACAAACAACCAAAATAGTGCTTTGCCAGCCATCTGAGTATCCCTAAAGCCAATCAAATTAAGACCTAAAATTAACTGTTATACTACCTATCTGCTGCTGTCATTGTAACAAAATACCTGAGACAAATAGCTTATGAAACGAAAGATCTAGTTTTACTCATGCTCTGTAGGTTCCAGTCCAGGATGAGTGTCCCCACCGCTCCTGTTTGAAGTTTTCTCCTTGGTCGCTATCACATACAAATCTATGGGCAAAATTCCGTTTTGAAAATTTCCAAATTTCAACAGTTTTTGAAACAGGAAACAAATTGTTTCTAACATAAGCTTGGTTTTGTAACTTGCAACATCAAAACTTTTTAAAAAAATTTCTATTTTTGGGAGCCGGGGAAATGGCTCAGTAGAATAAGTGCTTGCCTGGCAGGCACAGGGGCCTGAGTTCAATCCCTGGTTCTGCCTAAAAAAAAAAAAAAATTTTTTTTTTACATTTTAGTTTAGCAAATGTAGGAATACATGTTATAAGCACTTTCTTTGGGCATTAATAATTTTATGTGTTGGGAATTTTGTACTTTTCTAGTCAGCTTGAAATACATCAAAGGTCGTTTTGTCAAATGGTTTCCCTAATGGGTTGAAGAAGAAACAAGAGTAATTTCTCTGCATTGTGCTTTTGGGATCCCTTATTGAATTTCTTTATGTCCCAGTCCCACTTTACCTTTTCAGCCCTTCAAATTTTCTTGGCCAGAAAGTTCTGATCCTGAAAGACACAGCGTAGTGGAGAGGCACGGAGGTGCTGTGGGCTGGGGAGCATTTTCCTCAGTCAGTGCTGCTACAATGAATAGCGCAGAATGGCTTGGCAACAGCAGACATTTGTGCAGCACGGTTCTGGAGGCCAGAAGTCCATGAGCGAGGAGCCAGCAGACCACCTTGTGATAGGCAGCGACTCCTGCTGTGAAATAAGTTCCCTCAGGTCTGATAGGAGAATTAGTCCCATCCACCTAAGGCCTCCAAAGCCCCTGTCTCCAAATAAACATGCCTGGTAAGGACAGGATATGTTCCTGGAAACGTGTCATTTGACGATTTCCTCATCGTGTGAAGGTTGTAGAATCTACTTACACGAACCTCCGTGGCATGGGGGTATCACTCCACGTGGACTCCAGACACACTCAAGAGCCATGGAAATGTGAGATGGACCAGGCAGCTGCTGGGGTAGCACAGCACACTGTTTATGGGGAAAAGATTTTAATAAATAGAATGAGAGGCTGCAGCGATGGCATGGCAGTCTAAGCTCCTGCCTGGCAAGCGCAAGGACCCAGGTTCAATCCCTGGTACCACATGCTATGCAGGCAAAGATTAGAGTTGTTTGGGGTTAGACTAAGGTAGGTTTCTTATAGTGATTTATAGTCTTCCTGTCTCTACAAAAAGTAGGAAAAAGCATTTGTCCTGTAAATCCAACATCAATCATTCTTGGAGCTTCAAGACCCTGAGTAGACATTGCTGTTTGTAAAGCGGGCAGAATAAAAATTCTAAAGAATAAAGTAAATAGAGAGAAGTAGAAATGCTTGCCTGAAGTTTCTAGGATATATTTTTGAAAACCCAAAATGAAGAGGCTATGGAACCTGCAGAATCCAGTCCATAGCTCTCATAACTCCAGAGAACAGCATGTTCTGTGGTTTCCTACCTGGTTTCCTTGAAAGAAAAGTTTTGTGCTGTGTGGGAATAGATTTTGTGAAAATTCCATTAGGGTATAACAGTAATTATCACCGGAAAAAACAAACAAACAAACAAATTTTTGGCTGGGCCTGTAATCCCAGCACTCGGGAGGCTGAGGCAGGAGGATTGTTGTGAGTTTGAGACCAGCCTGAGCTACAAAGTGAGCTTAAGGCCAGCCTGAACTGCATACTGAGACCCTG
>PVKA01041542.1:0-18014 GCA_004027165.1 Ctenomys sociabilis | reverse complement strand
AATTATCCAATCTAAAACAATCAAGACAAAATTAATTACTATGTGCGTGACAGTGCTACTTTGATCAAGGAAGGAAAATAAAGCAAAACAACAGAAAATAGAATGGGAAGCACAGAAATAGACTCAGACGTGCTTAAAAATGAGAGGTTATATAAAAATCAAGAGAAAAAGATTTGGCATTCAACTAGTGGTTAGGAGGAAAATAGATTTATCTATATGAAAAAAAGTACATGAAAGAATAACATTCTTGGATTCCAGAAGAAACAGGACAGCAGTGTGAACACGGGGAAACAAAAGAAAGTAAGTAGCCAGTGAATGCCTAGCCTCAGAGATGAGAGAATCAAAGAAAAGGAGAGACTAAGACCTAAAAACAAAAAGAAAAAGAAAAAAGAAAAGAAAGATCCCAGTGCTCTAAAGGAAAGAGAAGTCCCCCAACATCCTTCCTGCTTATTCTTCCAGCGTAACACACAACTGGGCCCACCCTACCGTGTCCTCGTTGAGACCAACTTCATCAACTTTTCCGTCAAAGCCAAATTGGACTCGGCACAATTGATGACGGACTGTCTGTGGGCCAAGTGTGCCCCTTGCATAACTGATTGTGTAATGGCGGAAACTGAGAAGTTGGGACAGAAGCGTTGAGTAGCCCTAAGGATTGCCAAGGATCCACGATTTGAGTGATTACCTTGCACACACAAAGGGACCTACACCGACAACTGCTTAGTGCAGAGAGTAACTCAGCACAGATGTTACATTCTGGCCACGATTGACCAGGACCTTAAATGGAGACTCCAGAAGATCCTTGGAGTTTCTATCATGTACATTTCTAATCACAGAAACAACATTGAACAGATGCCAGATGCTCATGGAGCCCTCGGTTCTGATTCTTACAAGACAAAGCTCCTCTGCCTCCTTCCAACCAACTTTGGGTTTTCAGTTCATTCATCATATGACAGAATGAATTATTCACCCATATGCTGTGTTATCAGCTGAATATGGTTAAATAAATTCACTCTTTGATGCTTTTGGGAAAAAAAAAAAAAGATTCTTTCCCAGCACTGAGGAGGCTAAAACTAGAGGAGTGCCATGACTTGAAGGCTGACTTGGCTTATACAGTGAGTTTAAAGCTGGCTGAACTGCATAGCAAGATTTGGTTTCAAAACAAAAAGAGAAATGAGGCACTAGGAATAGAGGTCAGTGGCTTAAGTGCTTGCCTGGCAAGCACAAGATTCTGAGTTCAATCCCTGGTACCTCAAAAAAAAAAAAAAAAAAGAGAGAGAGAGAGAGAAATGAATAACACTTTTATAATCTCATGATATAAAAGAATTTCTTATAGAAATTACTAAATAATTACTAGAAAAGGAAATGTCTGATACATTAACACTACAAATAATAATAATAATAATAAGATGGGATCCATTCATATAAAAATGTCAAAATGCTGTTACATACAACAGAAGACATTATAAAACATACAAAGACAAGCAATCCCACCTGTCCAGAGAATATATCTAACTGGATGTGGTGGTACATGTCTGAAATCCTAGAACTCAGGAGGCTGAGGCAGGGGGATCACTGCAAGTTCCAGACCAGCCTGCACTACAAAGTGAGCTCATGGCCAGCCTGAACTGCAGAGTGAAATTCTGTCTAAAAAGACCAACAAAAAAGAAAGATAGAAAGAGTACATCTAAAATGCATACTTATAAATAAATAAAATTTTTAAAATGCATACAACCTTGAAATCATACATATGCAAACTACTCAAAGTATTCATAAGTCAACATAATAAATAATCTTATGAAAAACTAAGCCAATGATGTGAACAGGAAATTCTCAACTGGTGAAACACAAAATAGCAATAAATAAAAGGTGTTCAGATTCATTAATAGTTAAATGAACAAAATAAAAATAGCCAATTTGTTGGAACAAACAAACAAAAGCCTGTAAAGTATGTCTCAATATTAAAAGATGTTAAGTGAAAATTGTTTAAGTCACTTTGGAGAGAAATTTGCTATGATTTAAAATATTATAAAAATATTCTATACTAGCCCAATTTCCTCTCGCTGAGACACCATGCATGACACCCACAATTTAAAGAAGGGATGTAAGTTGGCTCATGGTCTCAGAGGATTCTGTCTGGGATATGCAGGCTTCAAGGCAGAAGTGTCAGGGTGGAATGGGCTGGAAGAGCAAATCTGCTTAATTTATGGTGTCTGGGTAGCGGAACAAAGAAACAGTGTCCAAGAGAATGGCACAGAGAACTAGGTGTACAAGTTGCACCCATGGTCACGCCTCCATACCTCCCACAGACAGAGGTAAGTTCCACAACTCCCCTAGGCAGCTGCCGAGTGATCGAGTTGACATAATCAACCTCATCTATTACACTCACCGCTTGTCAACTTGACACCCAAACACACCTCTATAAACCATACTTAATCTCTAAATAAACACAAGGTCATAATTCAACATAACATAACTATTTGCTTATAACTAAAATGCAGAAACCCCTTCCCCAGAGTCCAAGACTATTCTGAGACCCCACGAAAGCTCTTCACTGTGAACCCCTGTAAAAATGCAAACCAAGTTTACGTAGAAAAGCAAGCACGGCACAAACATTCTCTCTTCAAAGGGGAATAGGCAGTTAGGAAAGGAAAGCAAGACCACAAGGCACCCAAGGCGCACATTAAGTCTGTGCCCAGCATTCGAGGCACACGGTGGTAATGAGTCCTAGTGTTAAGGCGCCCCGCTGCGGTAGCCTCAGTAGTTGCAGCCCACACGGCCTCTCTTGTGCTGGCTTCGTTCGCTTCCTACAGTTTTCCTCAACAGACAACCTATGTTTTAGTTGTCTCCATCTTCCTGGCATTTCTGTGGCTTCATTCCAGAGCTTCATGCACTGCCCTCTCAGGGGTTCCAAGCCTGGCTTCCAAGCCCATCCCTTGGGTCACCAGTGCCTGAAGGCAGTGGTGAATTTTAAAGCTCCTCTGAAGTAAAAGGGGAAAGACTAGTTTTCTCCCCCTTTTATTCCATCCTGGCTATAAATCTTCCCACACCCACATCCAGAGCAAGTCTGCCCTCTTCAGTTTGGGGGCCACAAGTCAAGCACCAGCAGGCACACCCAGAGCTTTATCAACCTGCTAGGTGGTTCTTACTCGAATCAAATTGACACATCACAGTTAATGGTCCCACCCAACCAACCAAACAAGCCCAGAAATGTGCTCCACCAAACCGTGGGATGCAGCAAAGGCTATCAGATTAAGAGATTGAGACTTAACTGTCACATTCTCAGCGTGAATTCAAAGTGTAGCAAGAAATTAGGGCTGCTGTAACAGAGCTTCAGAAGGAAACAGGTATAAAAACAATCATCTTAGCATTGGTCAGTCAGATGTCTTTTGTTTGTTTTGTTTTGCTGACTCAGCCCACCCTGGGGGTGGGGCTGGCGCAGCAGGTGGTGTGGCGTATGGAACCCCAGTCCCCTGCGCCTGCCTAAGCTTGCCTAAGTATACGCTTTAGACTGCTAAGCTATGTCAATGGCCCTGGTCACTTAAATTATTTACACAAAGTTAGTTTACACAAAAAAGTTTAAATCTAGATGTCTCAATCCAGTAATTTGATAAATGAAACTCACTCAGGTGGAAATTTTCTGAGTTGTGAAGTATGTATACCATCCATTTTGCTATTAAACTTTTAAAATAAAGAGAGAATACTATATAATTCAAGTATAAATTAGCAAAATTTCATACTACAGCTATTCTGCCTCAGCCAATGTTTGAACCCTCAAAATTAATAGTCTTACACACTTTTTTAAGTTATTAAGGCATTAATTTAAAACACTGAATTTTACCTCTGTAAACTCAACTTTTAGAAGTAAATTTTAATTGCCTGAGTTTTATTTAACTCTCTTACTTTGAATTCACGAAAATATTATTTCTCTTTCTGTTTTACTTGTATTATTAATAATTCTGGTGTATTCCAGATAAAAAGGTAGTATTGAAAACAGTAAGTTCCCCTTATAATGTTTAGGTTGTGCTCCCAAAAAAAGAAAATGCTTAAAGGTTACCAATGAAAATTAAACTTTTTAAAATTTTTTATCTTATTTTTGTATTTTAGGGAAGGGTCTACAGGGTGTTCAGAGTCTCACTATTAGATCAGACTCATAGTGATCTGCCTGTTTACAGCCTCCCAAGAGCTGGGATTACGCACCATCATGACCAGTCTAATTAAACATTTTTTAAACTTGGTTTTGTATGACTGTAGAAAACATTCCACAAAAGCAGAAAAGTATTTCATATACTAGTAATTCATGCAAAGATAAAAACGAAGGAACTGCTGGCCAGATAGCTCAGGGGACTAACGGGTTCATTCCCCAGAGTGCCCGGCTGGCCCTGCCCTCAGGGTGCACTGAGACAGCGACTGAGACTGGGTGTTCTGGTGCACGCCTGTAATCCCAGCACTTTGGAGGCTGAAAACAAGAGGATCACTATGAGTCTGATCTGCGTCATGAGACCTTGTAGACCGTGTACTAAATACATTTTTTAAAAAAGGAAGAACTTAAGACATATTCTTTCACATCATTTTTTCACTATGCTCAAAGATAAACTTAGACATACAGTATTAACATTTTAAAAAATGGGGAAAGGTAAATAGTTTGGTGGCCTAAGCGCCTACCTGACAAGCATAAGGACCTCAGTTCCATTCCTGGTATCCCATGCTGTGCAGGCCCCAGAGCCCCAGCATGCTGTGTGGGCCACCCAAACCAGTCGTGGTGGCGTACCCTTATAATCCCAGTGCTGGGGAGGCTGACACAGGAGGATCACTACAAGTCCAAGCTGCATAGTGAGACCCTGTACCAAATAAATAAATAAATATATAAATAAATAAATATTTTTAATTTTTTTTTTAAATAAATTGCAGGGGTCAGGGAGATGGCTCAGTGGAATAAGCGCTTCCCTGGCAAGGGCCTGAGTTCAATCCCTGGTTCCGCAAAAACAGAAAATAATAATATTAATTAAATAAATAAAATAAGAATAGGTTAGAGCAGACAGTAAATCAAAACTCACTGAAAGAGTTAGCAGTTGGTAGTAATATTACAAGGGTTTCCTGGGAGCAAAAGAAAACAAAAATTTCATGGTTAAAATTGAGTAGTGGCTTTAATGTTCCCCAGTTGAGATTAGTTGATGGTTTCTAGTTAGTAAGCTTAAGACTCATTTTCTATGATGTGAATGATGTTTCTCCTCTCTGTTAGTTTTGATTCACTCAAGGGATCAGAGCCCAGCCCGATGCCCTCCCCACCTAGTTATTTAAGAAGAACTGGATCTAGAATACAGCTTAACATAGTACCAATTAGCATCTTTTACTTTAACATGTGTTTTCAGAATAAAATTGTTCAAAGTTTAATCACAGTAGCCACCAAGTGGATAAAGCTTAGCATTACACCACAGATAAAGTTATTTACACTAGCACTTAAATATGAAACATAAAAGAGGCATCATGGGGCTGGGGAGATAGCAGAGCAGCATAAGTGCCTGCCTGGCAAGTGCAAGGTTCTGAGTTTGATCCTAGCTATCAAAAAGAGGGGAGGGGGAGGCATCACATTTGAAAGCTACATAATTTTCATATTCTATACGATCAAATAATCTATCTCTATGGCCAAAATGTTCTTCAAAATAAAATAGTTTTCAGTATGGTTTCCATCACAATTTAGTCTCTAAAAAAATTAGTCTCTACATAAAGTAATGAAGTGGAATTATAAAATAAATACATAACAGTCAATTAAATAAATATAAAAATTTAAATATAAATGCAGGAAAATTGTAGGACCTACCACTATAAGAGTAACTATTCCAGACATATTAAATGGTTAAAAACAGAACAAGCTACAAGTAAAAATCTTCAGAGTTAAGCAGATCTGAATCAAGAAGAATGCTTATGGAGTGGGCCAATGTTTATGTAACACACACGCAGCACTAAACACCATGAATTTCCTTCACATCCTTACTGTGGATAGTCGAGGCAGGACTGTGCAGAGTTTTGATGCCCAAAGGTGCAAAGGTGTGTCTGCACAGTACCACAGATCTGTGGTAAAAAAGATAGCAATGTTAACTGTATTCAGTATCTACAGTGATAAAAGTATTTTTAAGCACTTTATATGAAACAATTCATTAATCTTCATAAGGAGTAATTGTAGCAGAATGAATAGTAGCCACCCAAAGATACCACGTGCTAATTCTTGAAACCTTATGGAGAAAATTATCACCTTAAATATCACCTTATGGAGAAAAAGAGAGTTTTGTAGATATAAGAAAATCAGTGCTACTGAAATGGAGACATTATTCTGGATCGTCTAGATGAACTCTACTTGAAATAAAATTTGTATTTGCAAGATAAACAGAGAGTTGATACACTAAGAAGAGACTGCACACATGCACATGCACGCACACACACACACACACACACACACACACACACACCCCTCAGGAAGACAAGTAGACACTGCCCACCAAAAAAAGAACATCAGCAGCCACCAGATGCAGTGGGGGCAAGGAAGGACTTCTCTCCTGTAACTTCTGGAGTCTTGATTGTAACCTTATAATGTTCAATTTGGACTTCTGGTCTCTAATCTGTGAAAATTATCTATTGTTTTCAAGCACCACCATTGTGATAATTTATGACTGGGCCTGAGGGAAGTGAGTACAATTGATCCTCATGGGAAACTCATCATGCTTGTGGGTATTTTAGTGGCATGAGCCATTAAATTTTCTTCATGGTTTCACTTTTCTGTTACGTACACTATCAGAGACCCACTTCATAGAGACTCTACTTTACAATTTTCTTTGATTTATGTATATGAGCCTTGCTTGTCAAAGTAAGCTGTGGTTTCACTCATATATATATATATATATACTTTTTTGTGGAACTGAGGATTGAACTCCATTGAGCTTGCCAGAGAAGTGCTTATTCTACTGAGCCATCTCCCCAGCCCTATCATAAATAATTTTTGTATTTTTTTCATTTTACTGTATTTTTCTAAAGTGCATATGCACTATTATTTTTGAAATAAGAGGGAAAAATACTTCAATTAGAAAACCGAATTTGTTTTTCTATTTTTTTAGTTAATGTGTATTCATTGTGTACATTAATGGAGTTCAATGTGCTATTTCAATGTATGCACACAGAGCACATGAAGCGCTGTGATCCTCCTCTATCTATCCTCCCCCTCCCTCTCCATTCTGCAGTAATCACTGCTCTACCTCTGGATTAATTTTCCTTTTTAGCTTCCATACGTGAGTTACAACAGGTGCCACTTGTTTATCTGTGTTGGCTTACTTTACTTTAAAAATTTCTTTCATTTTCATGTATTTTGCTGCAAATAACAGGATATCATTTTTCTTTATGGCTGAACAGTATTTCATTATACTGAATGATTATATATATATATATATATATACACATCATATTTTCCTCTACCTCATCAGAGATGCTATCTACATCTGGCATCAAACAAGCTGTTAAGGGTGGGGAGATGGCTCAGTGGAATAAGCACTTCCCTGGCAAGTGCAAGGGCCTGAGTTCAATCCCCAGTTCCGCACCAAAAAAAAAAAGCTGTTAATAGAGGATAAGATCATTTCACAAATAAGTGAAGAAATCAAAACATAAGAAAAGCATAACTGATTCATAATTCATGAAGGAAGACTGGCAGTGATAAGACTATTGGAAAAATAGGAATATGCACTCTATATCAAGAGAGAGACAGCCAAAGTCCTATATCTTTGTGACCACATAATTAATTACAAAATGTGAAGATATTGCACACACAAATAAAAGGTGGGCAGAAACTGGTCACTGGGCCCTGAGTTTGTGACCTCTCTTGAAAAAAACTCTTTGCATGAATAGGTGGTAGTTCCATTTGTGGATTTATTGGAGATACTGAGTTATTGTTTTATTTGTTTGATTGTTTGTTCACTCATTTGTTTGTTGAGACAAAGTCTTGCTATATAGTTGAGGCTGGCCTTGAGCTCACTTAGGCTGTGCAGACTGGCTCTGGCCTCTCAGCAGTCTTCCTGCCTCACGCGCTCTCTCAGGGGCGGCGTGGTGGGTGTAGCCCACCACACCTGGTGCTAGTGAGCTATTGTGAAAGCACATTGAGAACAGAAATCTAGACATAGATTTGAGAAGTTTGGATTCTAGTTCCAAATATGCTATTGAATAAAACTCAATACATGTTAAATTCTACAGCAGGTGCTTAACTTTGACTAAAAATGTGAATATTGTGACAATAGTCAATGAAAATAAGAGTCTAGGGCTGGAGAGCTAGCTCAGTGGTGTAAATGCCTGCCTAGCAAGTGTAAAGTCATGAGTCTGAGCCCAGTACTTAGAGAAAGGGAGAGAGAAAGAGAGCATGAGAGAGAGAGTCTACCCAAAGCCACATTATCTAACAAACTATTGTATAAGTGAATGAAAGTCAGAGACTTGAAATAGAAAACTATAAACATCCTCATAGAAGACAAGTTCCTCAAAACAGGGCAGGACTTGTCATCCTTAAATGGCAGACTTCCTTCAGCACAAGGGAATGGCACACCCTCAATATGTGTAAATGAATGAACAGTGGTCATACAGCTTTAAAAGAGATTCTAATAGTTGGGGTGGTTTGGCAGACTTCCAAGCAGCCAGGAGTATTAGCAAAGCACACATCTGGGTGTGTCCCAGGGGGTTGTGGGGTTGTGGCCTAGAGGTTCTATCTGGTCCCTCATCCCTACCTCTTGCTAATCTTGCCCTCTTCTGATTTAAAGGCAGCATGAAGAGAGTAGCTCTGCTTTGACATAACTTGCTTATTTTTTAAATTTTAATGAGAATTATTCAAAATAGTAAAACAAAAATTAGAAATTATAAATTCCACTAAACAAAATGACAGGAATTCAACAATGATTATTATGTTGCATATCACTGTCTCCAAATTAGATGTTTAGATTACCAGATATAAGCATGCAAAATAGGTCAAACTTTATAAAAAATTAGAAAGCAGAAAAAAAAAGAAGCATTAACTGCTCCTTTCAATAGAAATCAGGAGCACAATTATCTAAGCTACCATGTATATATACATATATATTTCTTTTCCCTTCCCTCTTTCTGTTCTCCTTCCCCTTACGCCAGTTGTTCCTTTCCTTTGAACAGTTTCTTTTTGACATAACTTTCTACCACGATATTTCTGCCTTGGAGTCAGCCAGATACAAATAAATCCCCTAAAATTATAAGCCAAGTTAAACCTGTCCTCCTCTGATTTGTGGCAACAAGGTTTTTTTGTTTTGTTTTGTTTTTTTTTCCCCAGAACCAAGGGTTGAACACAGGCCCTTGAGGTTGCCAGGGAAGTGGTTATTCTACTGAGCCATCTCCCCAGCCCCACAATAAGGTACTATAACCCAGTGATGGGAGAGCTAGCCAATATAGAAAATTGGGACCAGAGACATAAGGTCATTCCTATTACTATATCTGACAGTACAGTTCAGTAGCCTTTAGAACTGGATTGTGAGAGGAATTAGAAAAGTTTTGGAGAGGCAAACCAGAGGAGTCCTAAAATGCTATAAGCAGAGCTTGATGGGCAATTCTGGGTGAAACTAATGTCAGAGAGATGATAAGAAGGCTAACAGAAAGGGCTGGGTATGGTGGTGCATGCCTATAATCCCAGCACTCAGGAGGCTGAGGCAGGAGGGTTGTTGTGAGTTCAAGACCAGCCTGAGCTACTAAGTGAGCTTAAGGCCAGCCTGAACTGCATAGTGAGACCCTGCCACAAAAAGACAAAAAAAAAAAAAAAAAAAGAAGGCTAACAGAAAAAGCCACGCTAAGGAGTTTCAGCTGGGACTCCATTGCTGAGGTCCTGAAATGCTGCAGAACTAAGATCAAGGATGATGGATTAATTGATTTGGTGAGGGAAATTTAAAGCTAGCCCTATATTGAACCTTGTTCATGAATACTACTGGCTGTTTTTAGCCATTTTTGTAGTGAGAATTGGGGGCAAAGAGAAGAGCAGAAAATTTTTAAAAACTCAAATTTGGCTCAGAAGAAATCATTTGTCAAGTGGGGACCAAAGGAGGTGTGGCTGCTGAATAGGTTATCAGCATCATAAAGAAACACATTCCTTGTGCAAGTTAGATGATAGGAGGCATCTTAGAAATCAACCAGACCCCATCCATGCCAGGCTCAAGGGTGTAAATTTTTAACTTTTGATTTGGAAAGTGTCCTTGGGTGTCTGCTCAAGAAGGGCTTCTCAGAGAATTGGTTGCCTGAGGCTCATTTTACTTTCTCCAGCTACCCAGGACATTGTTCATGGAGGACTGACTCCTATTAAAGATAGCACCAGACCTTTGAGTTGTCCTGTTGATGTTGATGTTACCAGAAAGCAGAATGCAAGAGTTGTGGGGTGAGAAAGGCTTCTGCCCAGATTTTAAAGGAAGCCCTGGGAGCAATGCAAGGCACATCTGAGAAGACCATGCATAGATGATGAAAAGAAGACAAAGGTGCAGTGGAAAACTCAGGAAGTTTGAGATACCATGAATTTGAAACTAATATCTGCCAAGGAAAGCATCATTAGTGCTTACCCATAGTGCATGCATAGAGCCAGTCCAAGAAAGAGCCCATGTAGACTACAACCATCAAGGCCACAGGAGAGGATCTGCCCAAGTCTTCTATAACTTATATTTTACTATCATGTGCCCTGAATGCTATATATAGACATGCAGAACTAAATGTTTGTCCTGCTATATTTGGTCTTGCTTTGTTCTAATTCTTTTCTATCTGCTTATTCTTCCCTTTCAGAGTAGAAATGTTTGCCCTATAGCATTGTACTGTGGGATTATGTAACTTGTTTGTTTTTAACAGAGGTTCAGAGCTAAGAGTTTGCCTTGAATCTTAGAGGAGACTTATTTTTGAGCAATGTGGGAACTGTTCAGACTTTTGGATAGGATTATTACATTTTCAGTGTACAACAGATATTTTATCAAGTGTATTTATTATTGCATTTTTGTTGGATTGAAGATAGCTTAATGGAATGGTTTAGATGTTAATTTCACAAGAAGTGAGATGCAAAAATTAAGACTTTTTATTTTGATTAGCTGAGAAGCTGGCTGGGGATTAGTAAAGCACAATTCTGAATGTATTTGTGCAGGTCATAGAGGTATGGTATTGAGGTGTATAGCTCAACCCTTGACTCTTCGTCTCTGGTTCTCATGACCTGTGGTGCTTCCTGGTCATCATGAAGTGAGCAAGTTTGCTCTACCATGTTATTTTTACTTTGTAGCCTGCATGGTATGGACTATACCCCTGAAACTAGGTGCCAAGTTAATCTTTCTTCCTTTGAATTTTGCATAGTAGGTATCACACCCCAGTAATTGTAAATCTGACAATAGTGACACAATAGATAAAAGGTTCTCTGAGATAAGTAAAAGAGACATATTTCTTGATGTGGCCATTTGTGAACAAGCAATGAGAAGTTGCTTATCCAAATAAAGAGTGTTTATACTCCACTTTTTAATGTAATTTTGACAGATTTAGTAAGAAAACAAAATAAATTACGTATAAATGAGTGGTGTATCTCATAGAGAAATGTTACATTTGGTAAAAAATGGCTCACCATTTTCCAGATCTTTTGTAATAGCACCCCCTTTTAAATTATAAAATGTTTATGTATAATGCACAATTTTTTTTAGTATGATGAAGCCCTTTACTTCTTTAGCTCTAATTTGTCTTTGCTTTACTACCCTTAAAATGTACTTATCTCAGGAACAAAATGAAGATGTAATAGTCACTAGTTAGAGATTGACAAGTATTGATAGTATGGTGGTTCACTCCAATCATTTTTCAGAATCTGGTTTAATCATCCCCCAGTCGAACTTAAGGACAGATGTTTTCTGCCAACACCAACACTGCTTAGCCAGAGCAAACTGCCTCACCCAAATGACCTTAAGATATGAAGGTCAAGCCTCTTGCATCATTCCAGCAACTCTGAAGGTCCCATCCATTGTAAGGACATTTGATTCTCAACGTAACTAAATCCAATCAGAGCTCAGATTTGTGGCAGGAAGGTTCCAAACAGACTCCCCTGGGGCGTTTCAGCTATGTTGGCATCCATGACATGAACCTTGTGTGCAGTGTGAGAACAGATCGGGAAGGACAGCATGCCTCCCCATGTTTTCCAGGAGCGCTGGTGCTACACCACACACAGCTCTGAAAATGTAGGGAGATTTCAAAGTTGCTTACATAGTTTCTTGGCCGAGAGTCATTTGAATTGCCAGCTGGCAGTGGAATGACTTTCCACCCAAACTTGGCAGCAGCAGGATTTAAACAGAAACCTGGGAGGAGGGTAAAGGAAGTACCGTGCTTCCTTCCTCAAGGCAGTTTTAGACGCTTTGGCACCACGGATAAAAAAATTATAAAGGAGAGAGAATTCCTGCATGAAAATGGCAGAGTGTCAGAAACAAATTAAAAAGGCATTTCTGTTTGGGTGCTTCCACATAGGAAAAGTGAATCTGAATATCTTGACTCAAACAAGAGACATTTTATTTCAGTGATTTTACCGAGTATCTTCGCATCCTTTAAAGTATGACGAATCAAAAAGTAAAATAAAATAAAGAACATAAACTATAGAACCCAAATTGTCAAAATAAGTTACTGGATATCCCCATCAATCTTGAGAGTTAAAGAAGAGAAATCGAATAACTTCAAATGGATTCTTAAATAATTCCCTAAAAAGAAGTCCAACTCAGAGTATTCAGGTGATATTAAAAGAAGGTAAGAGATTTTCAAGGATGAAATTTATATCTGTTTCTGCAGAAAAGAGTATCCTAAAACACTAAAGGAAAATATTTTATTTATTTATACATGGCTGTTTGAAAAGATTTGAAGCAGGGCATAAAAACATATGTAATATGTTAGAAGGGGGAAAAGGTAGATGAAATCAGGAAATAAACAAAAGCACTTATAAGAAAAAGTAAAGATATCAATAGTAAATGTGGGCCATAAATTTAGTTCTAAGCATCCTAGAAGTCAATTCAAAGAGATCAGTTATATTATTTCAGATATTTAAGATTTAACCAAAATAGTTGCTTGATCAAGAAAATGTCCTTTGATAGAAATTTATGCTGCTAGGGTTTGCAACACTGCCCTTGTGGAAAAGAGAACATTATTATATGACTGATGAAAGTGAATATATTATTTATGTTTCATAGATTCTTACTGATGTATTTAGGAAGAGATGCCACAAAGAGGGCAAAAATAAACATAGTTAACAAAGACAGAGAGAGCAGTTAGTAAGGATTGGGTAATGATTTTCCCCACTATAAATTTTGTCCTTAGTACTCTTTTAAAGTATCTGTATAAAAGATTGATATCTAATGATGGAATTGATTTACTATGAAGTAGTTTTATATTTCTCAGAAGTACACAGCTGTGATAGATCTGTGGCCTCCCAAAGATGTTCATGTCATGATTCGCCAAAGCTCTAAACATGTCACCAAACTGGGTAGAAAAGACATTGAGGACGTGATCACCCTGAGGACTTCAAGACTGTGAGGTTTGTCCTGATTACCTGAATGAGGTCACTATTAACACATGGGTGCTTGTGAGAGGGAAGCAGGCCACTTGGAGTCAGAAGAGAGGTGCAGACAGAAGCAGAGGTGAGGGCAATGCAAGAAAATATCAGAGCCCTGTGTGGGACACGGGTGACTTCTGGAAATGGAAGAAGCAATATTTCTTGCCTCCAGGACCCTTTAGAAGGACTAAAGTTCTAGAAAAATCTAATAGAAGATTTCTAATCTCCAAAACTTAAGATAATAACTTACTTTTATTAAGTCACCATCAAAAAACAAGAAATATTTTGCCTCTGTCCTTATTTCCTACATAAAGCTCCTAAATCCTTTGGACTTCCCTGGATGATGGAAGTTGGTTTTTCTAAAGGAGAGGGGTTTCTGGGTAGCCTCAGAATAGGAGCTACTTTCCAGGAGAAACCATGTGTGATCAAAGGCTGAAAATTTCAGCCCAACGCTCTGACTTCTGAAGAGAAGAGATCGGTTGAACATTGATTGCAGATGGCCAGTTATCCAGTTAATCCTGCGCCTCTAAACCGCTAAAAGACAAGGGTTTGGAGAGCTTCACATAGCTAACTAAATAGAGGACTTTGGAGGGTGGGGGCATAGGGAGCACCGTGAAGTGCCTTTTACTTTCCCGTATTCCTTGCTCTGTGCAACTTTGCCATTTCACTGTTTCTGTTTCCTTCATAATGTCATTTATGATAAAGGTGCAAATGCAATCAGAGTACATTCCTTTGTTCTGTGAGTCATTCTATTAGGGAAATTAAATCAAAAGAAAATGTGGGAACACCCATTTAGCAGGTTTTCAGAAGTGTAGGGGACAACCCACTACTTGCAATTGACACCCAAATTGGGAGGCATCAGTCTTATGGAAATGAGCCCTTAAGCTATGGTATCTGATGCTGTCTCCAGGTAGATGGTGTTAGAGTTGAATAGGATTGGAGGACATCCAATTGGTATCTTCTAGATAACTGCTTGGCATATGGGGGAAAAGCCATAAAGCATCTAGTGTCAGCAGTGTTAAAGAGTGTGTAACAGCAGGAAAAACAATTTTTCCTGTACCCATCAAATCATTGGTTAGTTGCTAGAACAATAATAGGACATTAACACAGTTGACTAGACAGTGAACACACTATTGAACTCATGAATTTCTACCTAGGGTCTAAAGTAAACAAAAATCTACAGATAATTAATGATAAGGCTCGTTTTAAAACATATATCTGTGTTTTAGTTAAACTACAAAAATATATCTAGAAACTTATAAGTGTTCAAAATGTGCTTCGTAGCACCCTGATTCTGTGTGGTGTGAATAATATCAAGCATATACAAAAATCAAGTATACACAAAACATTCTAAGGCGAAATAATATGACAGAACTGCACCAGATCACTGGTGAATATTTGATATTAGAGAGAGAAATTATAAAGGTGTCACTCCAGCCGCAGAAAGTCCTGCTTATCAACATGCACCATATTATAGACTTCTCAATCCATGCTCTGCAGTGTTTGTTAGTGCCTCTGCCACCTGCCATTGCCCCAGACCATGTGAACCTCTCTTGGCTTTTATGTGAAGAAATATGACAAGAATTACTCATCAAACAAAGTTAAAAAAAAAAAAAAAGGAGGCTGTTTATCTCCTTTAGTTATTCCAGTACCTTGTAGTCACTCCACATTCCTTTATACAATCTCTCAAGCAATAGTGTGGAAAAAAAAGTAAACATTGTCAGGAATATATTTAATAGACTGAAATATGGTTCTGAAATACTACCACTGAAGTTTTACATATACCCTAAAGAACAGCGTTGCAATATTGTAGTCTCAAAGTTCCCAGGACATAACACAGTTGCTCCAAAGCTTATCCACGTAGCACAGTCAAAATTTGATTTGTTTTAAAATAAAATACTAAATATTTAAAAATATTTCATCACCATAAAACTAATAAGCTTCAGAAATCATTAACAAAAATGTTATAAAATGTATTTCATATGTTTAAGAAATTTTGTTTTCTAAACCACCTATAGAACAAAATTAGCAAAACAATTTATTAATTACATATGAAACTTCCTAAAAATAAGTCACTATATTTAAACGTTGTCATGCAATAAGAAAAAATGCAACACATAAAAAATTCACATGATAATCTAAGAACTCAATTTATTCAAATTAAATCAAAGAAATGTTTTCTTTAAGTATAGAAGAGCAAGGTTGACCCTTTTCTGCTGAACAGTCTATCCTTTAGAATACTTAGGATAGACTAAGAAGGCCTAATTTTTCAGACATACAATTAAATTAGCACTTCAAATTGTGAAGTCATAGTAGAATCAGAATTAAGAATGCCAATAGGAGACACAAAAGTATCAAAGATCATAAAAATCCAGACAATTCAAAGACATTCCTTGCAGCAAACTCAATCAAAAAGCTCAAAAGCTAAAATAACATTCAAAATTGTTACCTGAGCATCACCCTAAGTATATTGCAAGTCAAATTGTAGGGATAGAAGCATTTCACAACAGAAAAGTTTGAATTCACTGTGTGTTCACTGTCTAGTCAACTGTGTTAATTCAACAGAAAAGTTCAGAATTCATCACAGACTTCTTGAGAGATTAGGGTATGAGGTTCACAAAGTCAGCACTAGATCCGGCACCTTCCCAAGCCCTATCACAAAATAAACCTCCTTTAAAAAGCTGGAGGTGTAGCTCAGTTGCTCAATCTCCAGTCCCAAAAAGAAAAGATATTTTCATAGAGAAGCTTATGCAATCTGACAAAGGAGGAGTAACTCATCAGATGGAAATTCCATAGATCTCAGGTCCAGAAAAATTCCCTTGCTTGTAAACTCTTTTTTTTTTAATTAATTTATTTTTTTAATGAAGTACAGATATCAATGAGACAGTTTAAGATACTTTGACAAGGTGGATTTCATAAATTAATACATTGCAAACTGTTTTCATAATGTTTTGGTATCATAGAAGGTGCATACACGATATTATACTTACAGACATTATTATAGCATATGTCTCTTAACAGTAAATTAAGAGAGTGTAGCTGTTTGCGTATCTTATTTTTTATACCTGAATTACACCAAAGATTCAATAATTAATACTTTCTACCTTGCTATTTTCCTAGTGGTTGTCCATAGTACTAGAGGCTGACATAATATCCTGTCCAACCACCATTAGTGCAAATCTTGCCTCTCATAGAATTATGTAGAAGCACGGTGTTATCTATCCCAACTGTACTGTCTATACACACACATCATGATTCTTCCTTTCTATACCCCTTCCTTTGTCTACACCTGTCAGAGATGGGCACTCCATTGTCATTCAACTAATTTAGGTTCCTGAACTCAATGACACAATCCAACACAGTCCAGCATTCTATAAGAATAGTGAGTTATCTGAAGAAGTTGTCAACCATAGCCATTTATAGCTCAACTTATTATTATGACCCCACGGTGTTTACCTCATTTTTATACTTTTCTTCTGGATGCTTAAGACCTAGATAGAGCAAGACCTATATACCAACATATGTACTTTTTGTTTCTTATGAGGTCAGTAAAGTCCTCTCAGGGTTTATCTTGTAGTCCTGTACCTTATTCTGTAGATCCTTTGTCTGTGTCATCCATGTGGATGAGTCATGGCCAATGCTTGACCAGTTTGCTCTCTGTGAGAGCCTGAGAGAAAGTTTTCTCTCCATGTCACTCTCCCCAGGCACACTATAGAACTTTGGTCTCTTTCCTCTGTGGCTCCATAATCTCCTTGTTCAGAAAATTTGGAGCTCAACTAAGTTTTATGATGTTGCAGTACAGGTTCTCCTATGTCCTGAGTCTTCTCTAACCTTAAAAGGCTAGGGCCAAGATGTTGGCTGGCCTTGTGGCTCTTCTATTTCTCCATCTTTGATCTGTGAACTTAGGTTGTTAGCCATCCAGAAGAAAAGCTGATTAGTATCCTACAGCATATGCCATTCACTTTGCCTTAACTGACTCAATTGTAAACTTTAAAAAAAAAAACTGAATAAAAATGAGACTGTTGCAGGCAGTCAGGCATGGCGAGGCCCTCAAGGAGACAGTTTGGAAGACAAGGTGACTTTACAACTTTGGGAGGTCCAGCCAACTCTGCTGTTGGCTGGACCTCAAGACAAAAGAGTAAACAAATGCAGCCACATACCTCCCTAAAGACAGGCGGGCAAGATCAGCACTATTGGTGGTGGGACAGGTTATTATGTCGGCTTTTAGTGCTATGGTCATCCACTAGGTAAATAATTATTGAATCTTAGATATAATTCAGCTACATAAATACCTGTAAATATAATTTCATGTATGCACCTTGTACAATACCAAAACATTATGAAAACAGTTTGCAATGTATTATTTCATCGACTCTGTATGGTTATGGTGTTTTGAAACTGTCTGATTGACATTTGTATTTCAATAAAATAAAAATAAATG
>PVKA01041541.1:0-18016 GCA_004027165.1 Ctenomys sociabilis | reverse complement strand
GTGATCAACTAGCTATTAAGAATGATAAGTTTGAAGCATTTATACTGAAGTGGAAAAATATTTTTATTTAAAATTTTTTTCTTCATATTCTTTAAGGACTTAAAGTTTAACATATCAATATTTGAAAAATATCTGTTTCACTATATGTCTATGATGTTTAATGTTGAGATAGATTGTGAGGTTAAGCTCAACTGCCTATGTTATAAGTTAATAATAATGAGCTTCTCTTCTGGAGGGTTAACAATCTAAGTTTGCAAACCAAAAGTTAGAGAAAAAGAAGGGCTGAAAGGACAGCCAACATTTTGGCCCTAGCCTTTCAACGTCAATGAGGACTCAGGACATAGGAGAACCTGTACTATAACATTATACAACTCAATTGTGTCCCAAATTTTCTGATCAAGGAGATTACGGGGCCACAGAGGAAAGCAATCAATGATACAGAATGTGCCTATGGAGAGTTACATGCAGAGAAAACTTTCAGGCTTTCACAGAGAGCAAATTGGTCAAGCAATATCTGTGACTCATCCACATGGCTGACACTGAAAGAGGATCTACAAACTATGGTACAGTGTTTCAGGGTCAATCTTGAGGGGATTTGACTGACCTTATCAGATACAAAAGTTACATTTCTTGTTATATAGGTTTTGCTTTCTCTTGGTCTTAACTGTCCAACAGAAAAGTATAGAAACAAAGTATAAAAAGCAAAGCGTTATTAATATACTGAGCTGTAAAATGCTGAAGTCAACATCTTCTGACATTACCAGTCCTAAGGTACCCCACTACTATTATGGACTATATTGGAGTATTTTGTTGAGTTGACACACCTATAATATTCAGATGACAATAGAATATCCTCTGAGAAAGCTAAAGAGAAAAGGGGATGCAAATGAAGGACCATTTTGTATCTGTATATTAAAAATAGTTAGAATAGATATATAGCTACTTTCTCTTAATTCAATGAATAGAAAGATTTGTTCTAACAGTGCTTATGGACAGGATACCATGTCTGCATCTTCTACTATGAATAACCATCAAGAAGAGAACAATATGCAATGTGTTAATTATCAAAATTGTCTTACTAATGGGTTTTGAAACTGTCTCACTGCTATTTTTTCTCAGTAAAATTATTTTAAAAAAAAGATGCAGGAAAGGTCAATTCATTTTGTGGGTACCATATTTCTGTCCATGCCTCTGTGGAGGTATTGATCAGAGGTATATATAAAATAAATGTGCAGAGGTAAGGAGCTTTTAGAGTAACATCCATAAATCCTCTCAGAATACATGTTTATAGATTAAGAAATAGTGTACAGGTTTGCAAGTCCAAGTATGATAAAAAATACATTGCCTTAAGGCATGAAATCTCTAGCCTTCATCTTACTCATATTACAATTTATAACTTATATTTTCCCTAGGGTCAGTGATGTAGCAGACAACCTGACCTTACTCTGTGTTGCTTTTCTCCTTTTCATTTCCCATACATGCATTCCTGCAGCAATGACTTTACTTTGGCATTTACCTTTCTCCTTGGTTCTATCAATGTAAAGCTACAGAAACTGGCTCAGGGCTATCCTTGTGAGATCCTCACACTAAGAGTTCTTAGTTTTGTTATCTTGGGCATGGTGTTGCAGGCCTATAATCTCAGGCTTCAGGAGTCTGTGGCAGGAAGATCTTTATTAATTTGAGACCAGCCTTCACTACAAAGTGAGCTCAAATCCAGCCTGAGCTGCATAGTGAGACTTGTCTTAAAAAGACAAAAAAATCAGAAAAAGATAAAGAAAAAAAGGAAGAAAGTGAAGGAATTTTTTTTAAACGAGTAAATAAGGAAGTTATGGAAAGAAACTTTGTAAATATGGAGGGGAGGAGGGGTTGAAAAGAGGATAGGGGAATGGGGCAAAGTTTTATCATGCACAGGTATAAATACTGTTTGATGAATGTGATCATTACATATAACTAAAATGTTCAAAAAATAATTTAAAATGATGAGATACAATTGGAAATGCAAAAGAGAAAGGGAGGAGAGTGGATAAAGTTGGAGATAGAGAGGGGTGAGTTGCACTAGTGAGAAGCATTCTCAAGGACAGTTCATAATTGTATAAAGTCTTGAATTAATGAATGGGTAGCCATGCAAATATTTGGGACAAGATTTTAGAGTATTGTTGCTATGTCTGAGAAATAGAAAGGAGGCCAGTGTACTAATAGAGTGATTGAGAAGACTGTTGGGTGATGACATCAGAAATGTAACAGAGTGATGACATGTATGACTTTGGATGTTAGGATAGGGACTCAGGGATTTTTTAAAATTGTTTTTTTAGCTATTTAAAATATTTTATTCATTTATTTATTTGGTACATGATCTTGCTACATAGCTCAGACTCACAGTAATCCTCCTTTCTTAGCCTCCTGAGCACTGAAATTACAAATGTGCTCCATCAAGCCTGGTTTTGTTGGCCAGCATGGCACACATGGGGTTCCAGGGCCAGCACAGCATACAATACTAAGGATTGAACACAGGTCCTTCAATTTGCCATGAAGGTGCTTAGACTGCAGAGTGATCACCCCAGCCTTGGACTCAGGTATTTTACTATGGTTAAAAGAAAGATTCACTGGTATATTCTGAGAAGAATAATCACATTTATTCATTTGATGATCCTTAAATATTGAAAGCACTGAAGACACAAAAATAGACAAAGTTTGGCATTATGTTTTTATATTAAATAATAAATCCATTGTTTAAAAAAATAAACTTTAAAAAATTTCCTGACATTGTATGAACATGAAGGAGATAAGATAAATTATTCTAGTACACTGTAGAGGCCATTGTGAATAAAAGTACTTTGGGAACAAAAAGGAAAAAAACAGAGAGCTTGGAGAAATTAGGAGTTTCAAAGAGGGCAGTCTTTTGAATATTGAAAAGTAAGGAGGATTTTGTGAGATAAAAAGTGTCAGAAAGAGGGAGAGGGAGAGGGACAGGCAGGGAGATAGAGAGAGAATGACTATAAGTGATGCTGTTTTCTTCTCTCAGTGTGTTCTTCACACATTGTTTCTCATTTCAGTAAAAGCACTATCATCTGATACAATTTTTAAGATTCATCTTGGATACCTCCTTGTTGGTCACCCCTCATAATCAATCTAACAATAATTGTTAAAGGTAACATCTCCAAAATATATCTAAAGTCAATTTTGATTTCTTTCTTTTCCTCACTCCTTCCAAATCTAGACCACTGTTATCCAATGAACAACTGCAATGCACTCTTCAATGTTCATCCTTCTTTCACCCTTACCTTTACACAATCCATTCTTCTGTAGCAAATAGTGAAATCTTTAAAAAATGTAAGAGCCTCTTACACATGGTTTCACTTTCTATGGTTTCTATAACTTACCAGCAACAGTAGTACGAAAGTATTAATGCGGGGCTGTGAAGGTAGCTCAGCAGTCTAAGCAACTGCCTGGTAAGCACAAGGACCCAGGTTTAGTCCCTGGTACCAATACCATACCAGCTGCCTGGGGCTCACTTAGCCAGCCACCAAAACTGGTCATGGTGGTGCATGCCTGTAGTCACAGCTTTAGGAGCCACAAACAGGAGAATCATTATGACTCTGAGCTTTGTAGTAAAATACCATACCAGATACATATTTTTTAAAAAACAGTATCAATAAAAATTCTAGAAATAAACAATTCATAAATTATGAATGTCAAATCTGTGTAGCATGATGAAATCTTGAGTCATTTTACTTTATATTGTTGTATCATAATCATTCTTTTGTCCAGTGTATTCACATACCACTGCAGTAGTTGAAGGAGAAAGATAAAATTCACAAAAATTTTATTACAGTGTATTGTTAAAATGTTTCCATTTTATTAGTCTCATTGGTAATCTCTTTCTTCATTTGATTTATAAATTATATTTTATCATAAGTAGATATTTATAGGAAAACATTGCCCAGCCAGACCCCAGGCCTAGTGTGTGTGAGACCTTCCACCTGATGTCCACACCACAGACTCCTTTCCAGCCACAGCCTACGCTCATCGTGGGTGTGGGACCATCCACACACTCACCTGAGCCTCTTTCATCAGACAGGCCTGGTGTGGAACACTGGATAAGAACTACCTGCAGAGAGACTAGGGGTCAAACCCACCCAGGTAATCCAGGAGTACCCCAGAGGGGCACAGTGAGTTGGGCTGCAGCACGTCCATGGGCTGATTGAGAGATGAAGCAAAGGTAACTGGGGTGAACCAATCTGCTTGGAAGACCCCATGTACATCAAGGGGAGGTGATCAGGTGAAACTTAGGGGAAGTAACTTAAATACAGATTCCCAATTCATTATCTGCTTAACTACACAAACATAATGTTTTCTCTTATTGCCTAAAATACAAACACATAAGTTAAAAAAGTTGGTCAACTGTTAAATATTACTACCCATTATTAGTGTTCCTAATTGTAGTTCTGTAAATACAAAACTGTAACTGCCTTAACCACATAATCTCACTTGAGTGATCATGCTGTGCTTCTACATAATTCTATGAGAGGCCAGATTTGCACTAATGGTGGTTGGACAGGATATTATGTCGGCTTCTAGTACTATGGACAACTACTAGGAAAATAACAGGGTAGAAAGTATTAATTATCGAATCTTTGATGTAATTCAGGTATAAAAAATAAGATACACAAACAGCTACACTCTCTTAATTTACTGATAAGAGACATATGCTATAATAATGTCTGTAAGTATAATATTATGCACCTTCTATGATACCAAAACATTACGAAAACAGTTTGCAATGTATTAATTTATCAAATCCATCTTGTCAAGGTATCTTAAAAAAAAAGAATTTTAGGAGGTGCTAAGGTCATAATTGCACTACAGCTCTGCACAAAAGGTCAGAGGACAGTGCTATACAGAATGAGAAAGCGAAGGAGCAAAATATATTGTCAGGCCCTGAGCCCACCGAGAAAAAAAATGCATGAGACAGAAGCATAAAAGAAATAGGAAATACACACCTAAAATCTTTGAAATAATAGAGTTTGAAGTAAAGAAAGAACTGCAGAAAGTTATAGAGGAGATCAAATAAGTGATAATCTCTGAAGTAAAAAAAAGAAATGTTAACTATAATGAAAGAATTACTAAGTGCTTCTAAGGAAGACACTGATTAAAAAAATAGAGAATAGAAAAATGATGAACTCCTTGAATCAGCAATATAGGAAAGCCATACAATGCAGGAAACAGACACAGAGAGATATATACAGGAAATTAAAACGTCAATAATAAGCTGTCAAACCATTTGAGTGAAAAGGAAGTTAGAGTTTCAGATCTTGAAAACACCAGTGAAGCTAGTGAAAATGCAAGAAAAGTTCTCTTATAAACAACTAGGATGTTATGGTCTGACCTCATCCACCTTATTCACCAGATATGTGACCTCTGGCTCTGCCCCAAATTCAAACTAACCAAGAAAGGTAAATGTTTTGAAACAACTGAGTATACCAAGGCAGCCACAACTGTACAACTACAGACATTCAGGAGAGAGGACTTCCAGGGCTTCTTCAGAAAGTGGCAAAAGCAGTGCTACAAGCGTGCTCAAAGGAAGGAGGAGACTGTTGAGGGCATTGTTATGGATTGTGTCTATTATTATTATTTTAGGTTTTTCTTTTTGGTACAGGTTCTCACTATGTAGCCCACATTCATAGTGATCCTCCTGTTTTCTGACTCCCTAGTGCTGGGATTAAAAGCGCACGCCACCACTCCCAGACTTGGAGGGTGTCTAGATGTCCCCTCAAAGCTTTATTCAGTCGTAGGTGGGGTCTTTTCAGAGGTGGTTTGGTACTCTCTGAATTCTAGTAGCCTGGATACAACACAAAGAACAGAGACAGACTTGTCTTGCACCCTGTGTTTGTTAACTTCTGCCCACCATGAACTCTTTCTTCTCTGCCCTGCCACCCTATGTTGCAGCCAGTCGGTTATAGAATAAAACATCTATACCCCACGAGGTAAATAAATCTTTCCTCCCTTATCTTGTAGGTGTTGGATATTTTGTATTAGCCACAAGGCAGAGTAAAATAGGGGTCAATGGCAATGTGTCTTTTACTGTAATAAATTTCTTTAATTTAAACATTTTCTGTGGCTTATGCTCATGAATCATTCAGTACAGCAACTATCAACACAGCATTTACTGATCAGTGTACTAGGTATTATAAGTAATCAAGATGATTTCAAATGTAGGAGGAAACTGCTAAGTTATATTCAAATACTACACCATTCTACAGAAACAAGGGATTGAGTTACAAAAAAACAACTAATATGCAGGAAAAAATAATTTAGCATCCGCAAGATGATCTAATGATGAATAACATAAGACTAATATGCATCAATGAGAAAGAAGAAGTATATACAATACAATATAAAAAAGAATATGGGCCGAAGTAATAGCAGAAACCTTCCCAAATATGGAGAAAAATCTGACATTCAGGTAACTAAACCATATAGAACTCCAAATAAATTCAACTCAGTTAAAAACACTCACAGACATATAATAATAAAGCTCCCAGAAATCCAGCACAAGAACAATGCACTAAAACCCTCTAGAGAAAAGAAACAGATTACATTTAAAGGAAATTGCATAATAAGAATGACAGGTTTCTATTCACAAAACATCAAGATATTTGTTTCTCAATAAAATTAAGAAAAAAAGTCAAGAAGAGAATGGAGCAACGTACTACAAGTTCTCCTAGAAAACAAATTCCAGCCCAGACCCTGCAAAACTCTCTTTCAAGTTTGATGGAGAAATGAAATACTTCCATGACAAAGAACAACTAAAGAATTTCATGATGACAAAGCCATCACTACACAGACTACTAAAATATATTTGGGACAAGGACAAAAATGAATAAGAACAGAAAGAATCCAACAAATAGGACAAAAAATTAAACATATGAGGAAAAGGGGTAAACAAAGTGGGTAAATAACATGTCAATCATAAGTCAATATATCTCAATTATAACCATGGATATAAATGGAATTAATACACCAATTAAAAGAAATAGACTAGCCTATTGGATTAGGAAACAGAATCCAACAATATGTTATATACAAGAAACACACTTAACTCATAAAGAAATTCATAGGCTGAAAGTCAAAGGATGGAAAATACTACTACATGTCTCAGCACCTCAAATAAATTAGGTCTACTAATCATGTTCACAGACAGTCTGAACTTCAAACCAAGAGATCAAGCAGAATAAAGAAGACCACTACATACTACTTAGGGAAAAATTCAAGAGAAAATGGTAACACACACAAATATGTATGGATCAAACATGGGAGCACACAACTACATCAGACAAATCTTAAAGGACATGAAACTTCTAATATCCAATACTACAGTCTTAACAGGAGACCTTAACACCCCCTTATCACAAAAAGATAGTTCCAGCAAACAAAAAATTAGCAAACAAGTGTTAGAACTAACCAGAACTTGGAACAGAAGGATTTATTGGGGTATATACAGGATGTTCCATCCAACCACAGATGAATACACATTTTTTTCAGCTGAAAAGGGGACATTTTGTAAAACAGTCCACATAGTAGTCTATGCAAGAGAACAGAAATTATCCCATACATATTGTCTGTCCACAGATAAATGAAACTGGAAATAAATGACAAAAGAAACCACAAAATCTCAATAAACATATGGAAGCTAAACAACCTCCTCCTCAGCAACCAACGGGTTACAGATGAAACTTAACTACAAATTAAAGAATATCTACAATTCAATGAAAATTCTAGCACAGATTATGAAAATTTATGGGATGCTATGAAAACAGTTATTAGAGAGAAATTATAACAGTAAACTCGCACTTTAGGAAAACACATGGGAACAAATAAATACCTTAATGGTGCACTTCAAATTTTTAGAAAAAGGACAATCCAAACCCAAAGCCCACAGATGGGAGGAAATTATAAACATAAGAGCAGAAATTAATGCAATTGAGACAAAGAAAATGGCTCAGTGGAATAAGTGCTCCCTTGGCAACCACAAGGGCCTGAGTTCAATCCTAGTTTCATACAAAAAAAAAAAAAAAAAAAAAAAAAAAAAAAAAAAAAAAAAAAAAAAAAAAAAAAAAAAAAAAAAAAAAAAAAAAAAAAAAAAAAAAAAAAAAAAAAAAAAAAAAAAAAAAAAAAAAAAAAAAAAAACAAAAACAAACAAACAAACAAAAAAACTAAGAATAAATGAATTGAAAAACTGTTTCTATGAAAGAGTAAATAAAATTGTGAAGCCCCTATATAAGCTCACAAAAAGAGGAAACAAAAAAGTCAAATATAAGCAATAAATAATGAAAAGGATGAAATTAACACATGCCTAGTGCAAATTCATAAGATCATCAATACCTACTTTGAGAATCTGCACTCTCACAGAATTGCAGACACAGAAGAAATGGACAGATTCCTAGAAAGGTACAAATTACCAAAACTGAATCAGGAAGAGTATAAGTACTCTCATAATGAATAAAAAGTTTTGTTCTAAAAAAAGAAAAAAAAAAAAAGACTCTCAATAACCCAATAGCAACCAATGAAATTTGAAATATAATAAAAAACCTACCATCAAAGAAAGATCCATGTCATAAATGATTCATAACTGAATTCTACAAGAAATTAAATAGATATAATCCCAATACTCCTCAAACTCTTTAATGTAATTAAAAAAGAAACAATACTCCCAAAGTCATTCTTGGAGGCAGGTGTTATCCTGGTATCAAATCCACAGAAAGATGTAACTCAAAAGAGAACTACAGGCCAATCTTCTTCATGAACATAGATGCAAAAATCCTCAATAAAATTGTAGCAAATAGAATACAGCAAATCATCAAGAAGATTGTAAATGATGAATAGGCAGCATTCACTCCAGGGATGCAAGGATGGTTCAACACAAGCAAATCTGTAAATGTATTTTACACTATGTTAATAGAGCTAAATCGAAAAACCACATGATCATCTCAATCAATGTATAAAAGGCTTTTGATAAAGTCCAACACTCATTCATGTTCAAATTTCTACAGAAAATTGGAATAGATGGCCTCTACCTCAATCTGATAAAAGCCATCTGTGACAATCCAATGGTTAACATAATTCCAAATGGGGAAAAACTGAAATCTTTTACTCTCAGATCTGATACAAGACAAGGATGTCCTCTATCACCACTCTTTCCATATGTTTCTTGATTCATTACCCACAGCCATTAGACATGAAAGGTAAATAAAAAGAAATAAGAATAGGTAAAGAAGAAGTTAAACTATCATTATTTTCAATTTTCAGATGACATTATACTCTACTTGCAAGCCCCAAGAAACTCTACCAAGAACCAACTAGAAGTGATACAAAATTCAGTAACATAGCAGGTACAAACTCAATGCCCAAAAGTCAGTAGCATGCCTGTACACAGATAAAAAACTGAATGAGAGCAAAATTAGAGAAACAATACCTTTTATAATAGCATTGCTGAAAATGAAATACTTAGGATTTAATCTAACTAAGGAAGTAAAAAAATCTATTCAATGAAAGTTGCAGTACTCTAAAAAACAGATCGAGGAGGATTTCAGAAAATG
This sequence comes from Ctenomys sociabilis, assembly GCA_004027165.1. Classification (NCBI taxonomy): domain Eukaryota; kingdom Metazoa; phylum Chordata; class Mammalia; order Rodentia; family Ctenomyidae; genus Ctenomys; species Ctenomys sociabilis. Next base: position 8,420 of record PVKA01041541.1, on the reverse strand, counting down.
GAAAAATATTCCCTGCTCCTGGATAGGAATAACCAACACTGTGAAGATGGCAATACTCCCAAAATTGTTATGCAGATTTAATGCAATTCCTGTCAGAATTCAATCACCATACCTCAGAGACCTAGAGAAAATCTGCCTAAACTTAATTTGGAACTAGGTAAGATTTGAATAACAAAGCCATTCCTGAGCAATAAAGGCAAGGCAGGAGGCATTACAATTCCTGACATGAAATTAGGCTACAAAGTTACTGTGATAAAATCAGCATGGTATTGGCAAAAAATAGACTTGAGGATCAGTGAAGTAGATTATAAGGTGCAGAAGCAACTAGAAACATACTTAGCCACCTTATCTTCAACAAAAGTTGCCAAACATTTTGATAAAGAAGCTATCTTTCTTCCAGTAAGAAGAAATGGTATTGGAAAAATTGGCTCTCTACATGCCAAAAACTAAAACTGGACACAGGTCTATCACCATGCATTAAACTAAAGTCAAAATGGAATAAATAGCTAAACATTAAAACAGAAACACTCAATCTCCTGGAAGAGAAAGTGGGAGGATCTCTTGAGAATATAGGTGTAGGCAAACAGTTCCGGAATGAAAATCAAACTGCATGGGAAGTACTTGAAAGAATCCACAACTGGGACCTCTTCTTATTGAAACGAATTTGCATGTGAAAAGAAATTACCAACAGAGTGAAAAGACAATCTACAAATCTTGTAAAAATTCTTAACTTACAAGCACTCTGGCAAAGATCTTTTTCTACAATTTATAAAGAAATAAGAAACATTAGGGCCCCAAAATATAAATACCCAATCCAGAAATGGGCATCTGAGATGAACACACACTTCTCAGAGGAAGAAATACTAGAGGCTAATAAACAGCTGAAACAATGCTCCACATCACTAGCCATCTGTGAAATGCAAATTAAAACAACAGTGAGGTACCATATCACCCCAGAAAGAATGGCTATCATAAAGAAGTCACCAACAATAAATGTTGGAGAGGCGGTGAAATTTGAAATGGAAAAATAAAAACACACATTATGAAGAACAGACAGAAACTAGTTAGGATAATTAAGCACACACTCACGGACCTCTGGAAGCCTAATAGAAAGAATTAATATTTGTGTCATCAGCATTCTGCAAGAAGAGGACGTACAAAGCAGGGCTGAAAGAAATAAAAATAAAGAGCATTTTAAACTGCCCCCACCATGGCTCCAGGGAGCATACCATGGGGCAGGCCCTCCAAGAAACTGGAGAAGGAGCAAGCTTGTCAAAAGACGTGGATGTACTGATTCTAGTGGCTGAGAGAACAGTAAATAGGATAAACACAAAGAAACCCATTCTAAAGTATATATTCAAACCTCAGAAAATTAGAAACAAATTCTTCACATTTGGAGATAAGTGAAACATTATTTGTAAACAACAGTTCATAAGTTTATAAATATGTAATTCTTAAATGAGACATTTATACAAAGACAACAGTTGGAGTTACAAAAGTTTTAGCATATGAAGTCAGGTGTATGTTCTTTATTGTGGGAATCAATATCAAGGACATTTTGTTGCACCACTCTGGGTATATATACTGACAGGAAGAAATCTTTGTGGTATTTCTTAATAATACAAATTTATATATTGCATAGTTATGTCATAGGAGCACAATTTTAATGTAAACAAAATTTCTAAGTATTTTAAACACTGAGAAAATTATTGTTCTCAAAGTTCTATTGATATATCTTTCTCATTTGAATAATAAAGTGGTTCTAAAATATAAAATTTAACAACTATATTTAATGATTTTGCATTTTAGGAACTTTAAGTACTTTCACATACTTATACGTCCATTCTCAGAAATCTTTTTATTGTGTAAAATAGAACACTTTTCCTATTACACAACTTCTCATTACCTCTTCTCTACAGATTCTGATAGTCTCCTTAACATAGTTTTTTATTTTTATTTTGACTACTCTACTTATCTCATGTAATGGAATCATGAGAAATTGTTCTTTCATTACTGGTTTATTTCAATAAATATAGTGTCCTAAAAGGTAATGCATGTTATAGCAAGTACTAGAATTTCTTTCTTCAAGTAGGAAATTAAGGTAAATAGTGGCTGGGGATGTGGCTCAGTTGTAAAGTTCTTGCATTGTATGCAAAACCCTGGGTTTGATCCCCAGCACCACACCCAGAAAAAGAAAGCTGAATGATAAGTATTACTTTATGCATAGATTCATGTTAAATGCACACCACATTTTAATCTTTAATTTATTGATTGACATTTGGGTTATTTCCACTTTTTACTTATTTAAAATTCTATAATCAACTAATTTTGGTACACACACACACACCTGTTTAAGTCTCTGATCTTAATTCTTCTGTGAATAAACATGGGATTAAAATTAATATGTCTTCTAAACACCTGCTGAGGCAGAGTGCAGGGTCTGAGGTTTGATCCCTGGCATGCCATGCTGGCCCCACGCCAGGGTGTGCTGAGATGGCAAATGAGACTGGGCGTAATAGCATGTGCCTGTCATCTTAGCACTTGGAAGGCTGAAAACGAGAGACTCACTTTGAGTCTGATCTGTATAGTGAGAACTTGTAGACTCTGTAATAAATACAAAATAAATAAATAAATGAAATTAATATATCTTATTGTAGTCTATTTTTAACTTTGAATAATTGTCATGATTTTTCCATATGGATGCATAATTTTCCTATCACAACAGTTTACAAGGTTATCTGTTTCTCCATATCCATGCTAATAGGGTATTTTCTGGTTTTGTTTGTTTTTTGTATAATATTAGTCGCTCTTCTGGTATTTTAGGATATGAGGTGATATCTTATAGTACCTTTGATTTGCATTATACTAATAAGTAGTGATGTGAAGAATTTTTGTTTTTTATTTGCTATATGTATAGCTTTTTTGTGAAATGTCTATTAAAATCTTTTATAACTTTTAAGTAAGCATTTATATTTTGTTACTGAGTTGCAGAAGCTTTCAGTATATACAGTTAATGTCACCGATTACATATATGACTTGCAAATACTTCTTACCTTTTGGAATGATTTTCACCCTATTGGATGCATCCTACAGATGCAGAAGTTTTAAATATTGACATTTAAAATTAACTTTATTGGTACACTTTAAATATACATGATAACATACATCATAGGAAATTTGCACTTATACATAATATATCTTGATTCTTCTTTTTGCCAGTTCCCTTCTCCTCTCTTCAAACCCGTTTTCCTTTTTTTATGAATAAAATGTTTGTTTTCATTTTTTCATTCTATTCTCTTTTCTTCTCTTCCCCCTTCCTTCCTTTCTCTCACCCCCTCACCATAGTTCCCATTCCCATTGGAACAATTTTTTCTTGTTGTTCAATATCTCTTATATATTAGAATTCTTATTTACCCTTTTGGTTTCTCACACCAGATGAATCATGTGGTTTTATAACATGTGTGTCCTATTTATTTCACTTAAGTGTATGGTCTCATGGTACATTCATTTACCTAGAAATGTCTAAAGCATATCCTTCTTTATGGTACAGTAATACTCCATTATAAAAAAAATCTAGAGAAGCTACATGACAGAATAGTTTGGAGGGCACTGATTGAACAGAACCAGTGATCCACTGGAAAATAAAGAATCTAGGTCATTATCTTCCTTAGGGATCTGGAATTACACACTGTGACAACCATGACTAAGAGAACAGCATTCTGACTAGTGTAACCAAGGTGGAGAAAAAAGACACTGGAGAAGTGTCAAAATTGGCACTCTTTCTTGGATTCCACAAAAACCAGTGAGTTATATATTTATATATATCTTGCTCCCCAGAGACCACAATGGCTGATTGACAGCATGGGAGTTTTTTCATGACGAGCAAAATTAGTTTGTGAGCAGGATAGAGATATGTGGTGGGGAACATACAGTTTGTGAAGAGTACAATCATAAAATGGAAGTAAAAACAACCCTGGCATGTCATGCAACAGTACTGCAACTAAAACAAAGCAGAGCACTCCCTGGAGAGGGAGTTAAAACAGGCTCAGTAGTGCATCTGGACCTAAAAGCATTTAAGATTGGAGACCTTTTCTATGATACCAGTTATCGGAGACTCTTGCAAATCCCCAGTCTTCTACTTACAGAAAAATGAGAGCAAGAGATGAAATAGCAGTGCAGCAGGGATCTGGGAGGAGCAGTTGTTCATGGGGAACAAAAGGCCGTAAGGCAGCCAGAACTTTGGTATTTACTGATTACATCTGACTCAAGGACAGTGGGTGACAGGCAGTGAGTGTTTCTGGGAACAGTAATGATGACACAATGCACTAGGAAGAAGAACAAAGCATGCTTAAAAGGGAAGACAGGAAAGAAGGAAGCTGTAGTCTCCTCAGGTGCCTTATCATCTTCAACAGTTCTTATCTTACCAGGTTAGCAGCACAGCAGTCACCATTCCCAGGGCTCCCAGCTGTGACCAGAAAAGAGAGGGGAGTTACCTGTTTCCGTCTGGATCAAAGGGAAGGACAACGATGACCTTGTATGTCCCCTAGTCTAATTTTTTAATTTGTGGTCACCAAAGTTTCCTCTTTTCTGTTTATATGATTTCAGAAGTGAAATCAGAGTGATCTATTGCTAGAGAATCTTCTAAATGCCAGTGGATTTTGGTTTTTCTGCAACAGACTAAGAATAAAATCAGAAGACATAAACAAAATACTGTGAGAAAAGCATCATAAAACCGTGAACGAGTCTTGAATTATTTGAAAGGATTCAGCTATCTGAGGGCATCATAAAATATAGCCCAATCCTGTATTTGTTTATCAAAACTTTGATTTTGTTGAGATATAGACATTTCTGTCTTTAAAGCATTTAGGTCCAATTATCCACAGAGTAAGCTGTCTGGATAGAGTGAGAAAGAGGCACAGGAAAGAAAGCCACACTGGAGATCAGCGTTTAAAAAAAACTATTGCAGCAATAATCAGAAAAGTCATTCTTTTAGTTTGGTGTGTAAGATGACTACCTACGTACTGCCAAAGATATAGCATTGAATGTGAGACCAAGGCTCAGTTAGAATAAGTAGTGTCCACATTCCTACTATACACCCCAGGACCACTAAATTTTTATCAATACTTTTTTTCTTGAATGTGATAATTTAAGGTATGTGTTGTACATAAAAAGACAGTTTCATTCCAGACTATAGTTCCATAAACTAAAATATAAGGACTGTAAGTGCATACTGAAGTTCTTTGGCTATCACTATGTTTAGTCAGCATATTATGACCTATCTATATTTCTGCAACAACGTAGGGCAGGGAAAGTTTACAAACAGTAGTTTGTATAAGCTCAATCTTTTTATTAATCAAAACTGGAACAATTGGTGTGCTAAATCTTGTATGGTAACTTCAGGAAGAATCCGTATGGCTGACATGGTAAGTCATTTGCAAAATGTCACATGTCAATCCAAAACATTGTTAGCTCTTCCTCATAGAGATCCTCTAGGCTCCCAATCAATACAATTGCTTTATCCCATAGATAATTTTTGTCTCTCTTTTTCCCTTTCAAAGGTCCCAAGGAGGAGGGGTACCTTTTGCATAATTATGCCAATAAGTATACTTTTCACAGAAAGGAACATTAATGACAAAGCAGTCAATCCCTTCACCTATTATATTGAATTCAACCTCAAAATAATAATGGATCATTATTTTATATCAGACAGTATAAAGCACCAAAAGGAAGACAATAATTGGACTGTATTGTCCTATATTTCACACACAATGGGGGATAAGTGAAATGAAATGTATAATTTATAACAGTCTTATCATGTGTCTCTAATAATGATGAAGAAAATAGTACCAAATTCAACCTTTGTTAAAGTTTTGATTTATTATAGATTTTGGTGGAGAATTAGCCAAAGAAATGAATCTGAACAGGGGTGGAGTGATACATATGGATAACACTTGCATCCTGTCATAGAGGACATAGATGCAATTCAGGCTATGAGAGCCATCATAGCATTGAACACATTTTCAGAGGAATGTGGAAGGTGCTATCATGTGACCAACATCCTAGCTTTTTGTGCCATTTCCTTCAGCTGTCTCAATGCTATTGGGTTGTATCCTGAGTACTTGGCAGTGTGCATGATGTTGGAGCATCCTCCAATATCCCATTGGTGAATGGTCTTCTCTGAGGTTTGGCTGATGGTTTTGCTGTCTGTGGGTACCACTACAGTTTTCATTCTTGCACACATTTGAGTGACAAAGATAGCATTTGTCCATTATTTATGAAAATACAAGCAAACTCTCAGCCCCATGTTAGCAGTGTGGTGGGAACATGGAATCTACCTGCTTGAAGATTGCACTACAGTATTTAGAACAAACTGCCTTAGGGTACAGAAGAAGAAGAATGTAGCTAATGAAGTAACTTGTGTATTATGAGGATACAGGAATAGGATTCAAGAAATTTAAAACATAATAGGCAAGTAAAGGCAGGGTTTGATACCTGGCAACCCATGATGCACCTAGCCTGCCCCCAGGCTCACTGAGCCAGTGACTGAGTCCCAGCATGGTGGCACAGGTTTGTAATCCCAGTGCTAGGTGGCTTGAAAACAGGAGGATCACTATGAGTCAGAGCTAGGAATTGAAACCCTGCACAAAATACAAAAAAATTAAAAGAAAAAAAAATCAATACATAAATTGCTAATGCTAGTTCAATCTATGATGAGGACTGGATTCCTTATATTTATGTTATTCATTGTTGTTTTAAGGATAAGTGAAAATTTAAGTAATAGCTTGTCTCCAAAGATTGTAAGAAATTCTAGTTATATACTTAATTTCCTAAACATAAAAAAATATTGAGTAGATCTGTTAATATAAACAAGTGCATTATGTGCTTTTATGGTCCAAAGAAAAGTCCAATAAACAATATTATTGCATATGATAACCCTTTTTTGTTTGTTTTTTTGGGGAACCGAGGGTTGAACTCAGGCCCTTGCACTTGCCAGGGAAGCACTTATTTCACTGAGCCATCTTTGTCCTTTGCAACATAAGAAACATTATGGTGTGAGCAATGAGCTTAAGTACCACAATGTTATCTGCATACCAAATACAATAAAATCAAAAGTATAACCAGAAGACTTTTATTTTTTAACCAGCTATTGTTATCCTAGTTGTATCCTTGTAAAGTGTTAACAAGGCACAGTATAATTTATAAAGAAAATCTGAAATAAAAAAGCATATATAATATTTTTGCATGAAAATTATGGCAAAATCATGGTAGCACCTTTTGTGACTGACTAGCTTATACAGCAAGCACAGAAAGCTTGTTTACAGATATGCTGAATTCTTGCAGTTTATAGGAAATTCTCTAGGACCTGGTAGCTTATCTCATGGAGATTTTATAAAATGTGATGACTTATCACCACTTCTGGTCATGGGACAATTGCTGAGCTGTGACCCCTTCACATCATTGCAGGAGCCTTGGTGCAGAGCTTTGACTGCACCATGATGTAATCCAGGATAAACACCTGGCAACTTCAGGGGACTTATTGATTTCTGCCCCACAACCTCCAATATCATGGGAGACAGACTGAGCCCTGGACAGGTTCAGAAACCTCACTAATACATGGCCCACTCCCCCGATATCACAGAACAAACACTGATTCATGATACGCTTGCCTCCACAACCATTTTAGGAGCCTTGTTGACCAGGTGCCTGCTCTCCATTATCACAGGAGCCTTGCTCAACTACAGTGCCTCACAACAAAAAAATGCATAAAGAGCTCCAGACAGCTTTGGGAGCCTTGTAAGCCTACTCTGCATCCCACTATCTCAGGAAAATTGATAACCTACACGCTACACCCATGCCATCACTGCTGAGCCCAAGTAAATGCTTGGAGGTTCAAAATTGTCAAAATGAAGGTGAAAAGGGCAATTTCAAGTCTACAGCTTACCCAGAATAAGACAAGGAAACAAGAATATAGAAGAAATTGGAAGTAACACCCCTGAAATTTCTCAAATGACAGCAACTGAAGTTAAAACAAATAAACAAAAATATCCTCAAAATTCCATCAGGCTATAGATAAAATCACATCACATATAAACTCTCAGGTTAAAACCAAGGAAATAACAATCATAAAAGAATTGTTCAACACATTTGAAGAAGGCACACATAAAAAAGAGAGGGGCATAGAAAAATGATGGAAACATTAAATGAAAAATACAGGAAAATAACACAGCTGACAACTAAGGAAAAGTTGGGAAAGGTGTTTGTTCACTCTGTTCACCTAGACTAGTCCTGTGGAGAAGCCAAGCCACATTACAGCCCCTGCCTTACTGGTTTCCCAGAGAAGGAAATATGCTTCCACTGTTTTCTAAGTGTTTGTTTTTAGTTTTGATATTGGCAAAATGTTAAACATTTATTTTGAGCTA
>PVKA01041540.1:0-10971 GCA_004027165.1 Ctenomys sociabilis | reverse complement strand
TGCAGACTCCAGTATCCCTTCATCATCCTGCTCTGTTCAAATTGCTGTCTGATGTATCATTGTCTTTGTTACTTACGTGATTACATCTTGACCAGATATGCAGTTTCTTAACTATCGCCTTTCATATCCAAACACACCTGTATTTATTTCTTAATGCTATGTAACAGATGGGCACAACTGCTATAGCATGAAACACAGAGACATATTATTTCACATTTTCCACGGGTCAGGAATTGGGGCAGAGCTTAAGTGAATCCTCTGCTTAGGCTGTTGTGTCACAAGGCTGTAATGTTGGCGTCAGTGGTACAATGGTTCCCTTCTAAATCTCAGTCCTCTTCCAAGTTCACTTAGGCTGTTGGCAACTTGCGGATGTAGAGTTGTGGGCCTGATGTTTCCTGCCGGCTGTTGGACCACTCTCGGTTGCTTCTAGGCAACTCATAACGCAGACACTTCCTTTGGTGACAACAGCAGAAGAGAGTGGCTCTCTGACTTCCACATCCTTTCCGCTCTCTCTGAGTGAGTCTTATGTAATTGTAAGGTAATGGCAGGAGTGAGGACTCCAGCACCACCTGCTGTGTAACATAGCCCAGATGAGAACTAATGTTTTGTTTCACAGGCTCCACCCACTGCAGGGTAGGTGCTGTATACACACACACACACACACACACACACACACATGTGCACCCAGAAATGAGACTTTCTGGAGCCACTTACATCCTGGCCATCACACTGGCTCTTCTACTGTGCTTTAGGATGTTTGAGTTTGAAACCTGACAAACCATGTTTCCTCTTAGCCAGCTGACTCCCATTAGGTCCTCCCAACAACAGGCACAAAGAAACAGAATGGAGAGGGCAAGGGTCTTGTTTCACTCTGTCCTCCTTTCTCTCAGTATTGCCTCAGCCATAGCCCTTCACTCCGGTAGCAGCAATTGGCTTCTCTCATTTGTCAGCAGCTTGACCAGCAACTCCATCCTATGCCTCTAAAGATCTGAGACTCTGTGCTGCGAGACACCTCCTCTCAGCTCCTGAGGTGCTCGCACCCTTGGGGCAGCGCCCAAACTGAGAGGTTTTGATACCTGTTTCTTTCAGCTCTTTGCACTTTCCAAACTCTTCATTTTCTTTCCCTTCTTCTCCAATCCTAGACTCAGAGAAATGTCCACTTGGTACCCTGTACTATCTCAAAGGTCTTTTTTTCACTTTTTCAGTTCTCTGATACTGATTTAAGCAAGTATAGTAAATCATCTAGGTGACAAGCTGTGGCTTCCACATTCATGTCAAGCTCAACTGATGTAATGGGTTTAAATAGGCTCATGATTTTTCTCTAAGTCCTCTTTTTTGGTGAATGATATTGTAGAACTTAGAGCTTTTCAGAAAAAATGCACCTTTGGGCTAGTAAACAACTGTCTATATTTATCTACACCTATATTTTAATCAGTAAAATTTCTCCTATTGTATGTATATGCTATAATTCATTTGTCTATTTCTCTTTTTTTTAGATTATTTTACTAGTCACATTATATAATCCCAAACACTGGCATATGCAAATGTTGCTTGTTTCCTAGAATGAACTGATAGAATTGAAATTATGAGATTAATAGCCAAAATCATTTTTTAACCTGCTATCTGGCCCTCACCCCAGGGCGTGCTGAGATGGCAATTGAGACTGGGCATGGTGGCTCACACCTGTAATCCCAGCTCTTCGGAGGCTGTAAACAGGTGGATCACTACAAGTCCAATCTAATAGTGAGACCCTGAACATCCTGTAGACTCTTCCCTAAAATACAAAAGAAAAAAATCATTTTTAAAGTTTTGATATAAAATTTTCTGTCTAAAAATTTATAAAAATTTCTACTCATAAATGAAAATGTTTATTTCTCTCTTTTTTATGAGTGTCTATTTCTCCATCCTCTTACTGACACATTACTTTCTTTATCTGGCAAAAGAGTTGACATTTTGACAGATGGTAAAAGGCATCTCATTTTAACTCATTATTAATGGTCCAAAATATTTCCACATGTGCCTTTGACACATCCACTTCTTTTGTGAATAAACTGCCACCGTGCGTCTCTAATCACACCATCGGAAGTGGAATCATGCTCCTCTCAGTCTCAGTGAATCTCTATTTGCATTTGGCATTTTCTATTTGCATAATCTGGCATTTGTTATGGGAGCATTTCTTTGTTTCTTTTAATCATTAGGATGGTGTATTATTTTCCCCCAAAAGACTTAGTCTTTGCATTCTTTTGCACCATTTTATGCCCTGTATGAAGATAAATCCACACAAAAGAATTTATGCTGCAAAAGTGACCTTTTCATCTCTCGGGCCAAATTTAGAAACCAAGCAATAGGATTTAGACTAGAAGATCCCTCAGATTTCTTCCAGTGCTTACATTTTACAGTGTTCTCATTATACTTCAGGCCTTATTCTGATAAGTTGAATTTTTCAACTCATTTGATGTTTTCTAAATACAAAGACAATAGGAGAAAAAAAAACTGTATTCCATGTTTCTGCTGTTAGTTTGTAGTTTCATGCCAATGGGGGATGCAAGCTTACTTTGCAGGATTTTCCTTTTCTTGGAGATGTTGAGGTCTCTGATGTCACTAAAGAGTGGTTATGGGGTGAGTATTTCTCGTCACACTGGGAGGACCATGTGCCCTGCAGTTCTTGCACACAGTGCAGTGCTCCATTTGAGACATGGTGCTGCTGATGTTGACTCCTACATTACAGACCCTTCTGCCTCCTTTAGCTGCTGCTTATGATTCAGGTGCTTTGAAGTTTTCTGTAATATTTTTGGATCTTCAGTTTCATGCTTTTGCCTTATGTCGATGGCTATTTTATCCGGTGAAAGATATCTAAGGAACTATTCTTTTTGAAGAATGGCCTCCTCTATCACTCCAAGATCACTGTAATCCTTGTTTACTTTGGAGTACAAGTTGAAGAGTGTCAAATTAATATAGTTCAGCATGTACTACTGCGTTAGCATAATTTTCTACTTAATGTATGTGCTTATGTTTAGTTCATATGTTGTATTTTTAAATGGTGTATATTTTTCAACTGATCAAAAAATTAAAAAACAAATAAATACTAATTGTGCATACTTTTAGAGATCTTCCCATTTCAATAAAGTTGAGTGAATACTTGAAAAGAGTGTTACATAAAACTATACCAAAAAAATGGGATATAAATGAAGGAGCATTTCGTGTCTATATATGCAGATAGTTAGGATAAATATACAGCTACTTTCTCTTAATTCATTGAGAAGAAAGATTTGTACTAATAGTGTTTGGACAGGATATCATGCTTGCATCTTGTACTAGTAATGACTACTACAAAAACAACCTTATGCAATGTATTAATTATTGAAGCTGTACTATTAAAATTCTTTTTTTTTTTTTTTTTTTTTTGGTGGAACCAGGGATTGAACTCAGGTCCTTGCACTTGCCAGGGAAGTGCTTATTCCACTGAGCCATCTCCCTGGCTGAAACTGTACTCAATACTATTTGTTTCTCAATAAAATTAATTTTAAAAAAAGATCTAGGGAAATGGAATATAATCCAATTTATACAAGTATGCAATGTTATGCAAGGTTGTTCCTCATAGTCAACTTATTTTACCCTGTTGGAGGAGCAGAGTTCAGGGTGATAAGGGTAGGATGGAATTAAATATCATGGGAGAACTTCAATATTGGAGGGCACAGGATGATCATCGAGGGTCGGGCACTTGTAAGATACAGGAGGCAGGACTAGAAAGGAAGTTTTGAAGTGAACCAGAAAGAGAAGAGACAATGGTTGCTCACATGAAAGTATCATAAAGTCAATCAAGCTAGCTGATGAAAGAGGAGATGATGAGTACAGTAACACCAAAAGGAAAGTCAGAAATTGCTGCTGGCTCCTCTTACTAATGCTGCATGGGATCCTTGCATGCTTCTAGTTCCACCTGTCCACCATGGGCACCGCAGCCAGGGTCCTCCTGGACCACTGCATTCCCGCCAGTCTCTGGTCCTTGAGTCCCACCAATGGAGGGAGAGAGGGAGGGAAGGGCGGATTTAGATTCCTCTCCCAGCAGCAGGGTCACAGGGCCATGGAGGAGAGAAGATGCTGAACTCACACTCCTGTCCCCAGAGGCATGGGCTCTGTCCTGAGGCAAGGGAGGGAGGAGGGAGGGAGAGAGGGAGAGAGGGAGGGAGGGAGAGAGGGAGGGAGGGATGCAAGTTCACACTCTGGCTGGCCAGGGGTCAGGCACTGATGGAGGAGGGCAAGGGCTGTACAGAGTCCTCCTGTCAGCCATGCTGCCTGAATAAATACGCATCACCTTAGGACAATCACTTGCTTCTTACTGGAAGTGATTAGAATGCTGGCTACAGAGAGTACTTTTTGAATATGTTATATGGATATAAAGCTATGCATATCATATTAAAGAACAATTTCAATTGCAACCAAATACAGATTTCTTTCTTTTTAATTTTTTGGGGGCAAGACAGCATATTGTATATGTATCCAATCCTTTTACCCACATGGAGACTTGTTTTACAACCTACCATGTGGTTCATCGTAAGTAAATGTTCTATGTGCTATTGTAATGTACATTCTTCAGTTTAGGGCTGTGGTATTTTCTCAGTTTGGTCAAGTAAAATAGTAATATTCTATCACCTTAAGGAAAAAGAAGAATCTTACAAATTAATATATAATAGTTGCTTATTTCTATGAGATGACAATAAAAGTCAAACATTTGGTGACAATTGTGATGTAAGATATATTTATATTTAAATACAGTTTTTGTTGTTTACTGGTTAAATGATTTTATAAAAATTACTTAGCATGTCTAATATTCATTTTTTTCTGTGTGAAAGATGAGTATAACAATATATACTTAGACAATAATAACTGAATAAGAAGAACACTATTGAGAAAATTAAGTTATAAAACATATAATAAGTCTTTAGCAAAATGTCTGATAGAATCAACAAATATTTATTATCCATTATGTTTCTGGTACTCTTGTAGGCTGTGGGAAGGTAAAATGGAATATATAGAAATTCCTGCTGTAGTGTAGCTTAAATTCTAACAAAAAGACCGTAAACAATAAAATATGGAATATATTCAATGATATAAAACTGTGGAGAGGGGCCGGCGAGATAGCTCAGCGGTCTAACGCGCCTGCTTAGGCAAGCTTGGGCAGGTGCAGGGGACCGAGGTCTGGTCCCAGGCACCACGCGCTGCGCCAGCCCCGCCTTTAGGGTGGACTGAGCTGGCCAAAGGGGAACAAATATGGAGAAAAGGGTAACAGAAAGAACATGGCCCCCTGGACAACACTCCATGTAGAGCGGAAGTGCTGACACAGGAGCATCATCTGGTACGATCTCCCCTAAGGGACACGGAGCAGACTTGAACTTGTGATCCGCAGGGAGAAGGGCAGAAAGAAGTGGGACAGCTCATTGTTCAGAGGGTGGGTGACGGGGAGAGCGCGGCTCACCAATCTTCTGATGCAGATGACAGAGACCGTAATGAGCAAATAAGCAACAGAACAGAAAAAGACTAACAGACAAGTAAAGACTATATAATTTCAAAAATTAAAATTTAGGTTTAAATTTCACTGAAAGCTGAAGAAAAAAATCATGAAATGGGCTTTCCAAAGATTAAATATAGAACTGGAGATAATATAACATGATAAGAGAAACCTGTGCACCTGTAATGCCAGCGACTCAGAAGTCTAAGGCTGGAGTTCTAGGTTCTAGGCCAGGCTGGACAACTTGATGAGACCTTATCTCAAACAAAATTAAAAAGAAAAAGAAATGTGATGATTCCTGTGGTACAGTGCTTGCCTAGCATGCGTGAGCCCTCAGCGCGATCACTGAACAAACAAAAATTAAAAATAAAAAGATTAAAAAAAAAATAGTAGAAGTCTTCAAAGGTAAAACTGGCTCAGTCCCTCAAAACTAGATTAAATTAACACGTACTTCAAGTCCCCATGACAAGAGCTAAACACACACCTCCACATGTAGAGGTATTCTGTTCATGCTGTTGCTTTGTTTGTCTGTGTAGTAGCACTATTGATTGAACTCAGGACCTTCCCACGGAACTACATCCCCATCCTTTTTCTTTTTCTTTACTCTTTTTTTCATTTTTAGACAGAATCTTGCAAAGTCACTAAGTTGGCATGGGTGGAGTTGAACTTGTGATCCTCCTTCCTCAGTGCCCCTGAGTACTAGGATTACAGGCATGTGCCACTCCAGCAGGCTCACATTGACTTTAAGAGACAGAAGCGGTGAAGGCTTCCAACAACAAGATAGTTATTTTTTTAATTGAACAGTGCCTTTAAACCTGGCAAGCCTGTCCGATTTCTGTCTGTCTTTGATTTGCCTGGACTGTGCCCTGATGAAAGTTTTATGATGCCGGTTATGCAGAGATGTTGATTCAGCTGACAACTCTCATTTCATCCCACAAAAAAATGTTCTACTTTGAGCTACTTCTGAATGCTGAAGGTCACCCAGTGTGAACTTGAAAGAGAAAATTAATAGAGGCCCAGTTGCTCAGCTATATTCTTACAAGATGATAGACAACCGACTTATCCCAGAGCCCTACAACCACCCCAGTTCTGGGGAGCGCTCCTCCCAAAGCAATGTCCACTGACTTCTCCAGGAGGCATTTATGTAAAACATCCGGGAAGATCAATAAATCATGCAGGAATTCTGTTCAATGCAATATCGTGAAGAAGTTTTACCTAATACTAAAGATACTACTTTTTCCCGAGCTTGGCTTATGCCTGTCAACTTTTATTAATCCTTGTTCATATTTGGCTCTATGAAGTTTTTTGGTAAGATAAAACATTTGATTTAAAAGATGAAAATTTTAAAATTCTGCATTAGCAAGGAAAATGCCATTCAAACGTTGACCCAAATGGAATGTCTAATAATGAATAAAAGAGTGACTAACAAGAAGAGCCAGAGGTAACAAAAAACTTTAAAAGAATTTTAAGTTTTACTCCCCACCATGAATAAACTATTAATCAATTGACTCCTCCTGAAAATTTATATATGTGGAATAAAACGTAAAGAAAAATGACCTGAAGGCTTTGAACAGTAAACAGGAAAAGGAATATTCTAAAAGAGAACCGACACTTAGAAGAAACCAGAAACCAGCGAGGCGGCCAATTTCTTTTGCTGTCAGGCTGCGGACAGCTGTAGTCACTCGGTTCCTGAAGTCGTGAGAATGTACACAATACGCAGAAATGAAGAGTGAAGGGCAACAGGCATCTCTGGAAAGTGCAGTAGAAAAAGCAAAGAAGAAAACTAAAGGACAGGAGCCCAAACCCAAAGGAGCAAGTCCATCCAAGCGTGCGGCTGCTCCTTGAACTACACACACGTCTGCGCGGAAGAGCGTTCCCGCGAAGGCAAAGGAACGATGAGATGATATTTTGTCTTCTTCCAAAAAATACATTGTACGATTTTAGTCTAACCAAATTAATTGCCTAGTAAAAGAAAAATACCCACACTCTTTAATAGAATATAAGAAAATCAACATACTTCACATTATAACATCATAATTTCCAGGCTATTATTCCAAGATTACTCAAAATATAAAAAAACAGTAATATGCGAGGTATGGTCAAGGAAAACAGCAACCAGCAGAGACTAAATTTAAGACATGGAATCCAGAAATAAGAACTAAGCAATCACTGCTACTGTGCTCCATGAGGAAAATGTACTCATAACAAAACAAAGTAGGAAAATATGAAATATAGAAGAGCACAAAGAGAAGTTATAGAGCTGAATTAAAATTTATATATCTGAGTTGAATTATGCATAAGGTGGTCTCAAGAGAGCACGGAGATGGTGGGAAATCTGCAGCCTTCAACTAAGTCAGTAGATGTCACCAACCTGATGCACAGAAGTGAAGGAAGGCTGGGGTGATGAAACCTCAGGAACATTTTTACAAGGTCTAACATACAAAAGGCAGGAAAAAAGCGTCGAGGAAAAAAATAAATGCAAATTTCTCCCCTTTGGTAGGCTAGAAAATGTGCGGGATCAAGATCAGAAAAGTTTCATCAGTGAAGAATAATATTGTAGGTATCTGATAATCAAACTTTTGAAAAATCAGAGAATAAAAGAATCATGAACATGTGCTGAGAAAAGTAATATATCACATGCAAAAAAAAAAAAAATTCTAGCTCCAATTACTGCTACCTTAGCACAATAAATAACAGGGGCAAGAAAGCAGCAGACAAGATTTTTTTTTTTTTGGTACTGGGGATCAAACTCAGGACCTTGCACTTGCCAGGGTGAAGCTTATGCCACTGAACTAGCTCCCAGGCCCCAGATCTTTAAAATGTGCAGAGTAAAAAAATCCACCGACCTAAAATATTGTCTCTTATAAAATTATCTCTCAAAAATGAATGTGAAGAGGACAAGGACATGGCTCAGTAGAATAAGCACTTGCCTGGCAAGTGCAAGGCCCTAAGGTCAATCCCCAGTTCAAAAAAAAAGAAAAATGAATGTGGAAAAAAAAGATATTTTTAAGGAGACAAGAGCTAAAGGCAACTCATTGCCACCAAAGAGTAAATCTGAACGATGGTCTCTAGACCAAAAGAAATATAGAAGAGCTACCAGAGAGAAATGAAATCTGCATGAGAAAATGAGCAAGAGTAAAAATAGAATGTGAAAGTTAAACATTTATACTTTAGCACCTAGAATAATCACTAAAATATTAATGATGATCAAAAGGCACATACCTAAACAGCTAAAGAGAGACAGAAGTGATAGGGAGAAAATGGGAATAAATAAGAAAATGGTAAAACTGAACCAATAAGTAGGGCATCTCCTCAAGTGGGCACCCTCTTGATCTGAAGACCTACAGTTGTAAAGGACGCGTGCTTTGCCTCCCACCAGTACTTCTCCTTGGAAACGAGTCTCTTCTCTCTGACCCCTGAGCTAAGCTCCTCCCCGCCCCACCCCCTGCAAGCCCCTTTCCCAAGCTTCTTTTAAACTACTGAAATCCTAAAAGCAAAGGTGAAATATAAGAAATCTTTTCTTTAAAATGAGGTGATGCTAAGATTGTCAGCTCTTTCCATTCCTGTTTATTATTTTCCTTGACTGTTGATGAGTATGCAGTAGAAGAACAAAGTTCAAAACAAAACAAAAATAATCTCATTATTGATAGATGATATGAGAAATCATTCTTAGCAAATTATTAGAATTTTACAAGAACTTAGCAAGATTTCAAGGTAAAAGAACATATTAAAAGTTAATTAATAGTAATTCTCTAGCAATTATCAACTATTAGCTTTTCAACTAGAAAATGTAATTTTTAAATGATATTGTTTACAACAGCAAGAAAAAATATTAAGTCCCTAGAAACACATCTAACAAAACATATACACACCCTTTATAAAGAAAATTAGAAAATCTTATTGAAAGACACTGAAGAACACCTAAATAAATAAGTTAGCTATATCATATTCTTGTTCTAAGGAAGCAAATTTTACCTAAATTCATTTGTAGATTTTATGTGATACTGATCGAGACATTATATTTTTTTTCACAAAATTGAGTGTTCTGCTTCTAAAATTCATCTAAAATAAAAAATTCATCTAAAATTAAAAAATAAATAAAATAAAATAAAATAAAACATAACCTGAAAGTGACAGAAAGGTAGAAAGCCTTGCCTTAACCATTACCAAGTTCTGTTATTAAACTGATACAGCAAACATAGGAACTTCAACCCAAATAATAGAGGAATATTAAATTTAATTTATAAGAGTATGTAGGGACTGGAGAGATGGCTCAGTGGAATAAGCGCTTCCCTGGCAAGCACAAGGGCTTGAGTTCAATCCCCAGTTCTACCAAAACTAAAAAAAAGAGTATGTAGATTGGTAAAGACAAGAGAGGCTTCTCAATAATAGTACTAGATTAAAATTGTATCTCTGTTCACAAATACTTTTGTTTATAAACAATTTGGTTCACAAATAAGAGTGCATAGCCAAATTTTGGTTTCGTGTACAAACTGCATCAGGTGACAAACAAGGCCACAGCCATCTTCCCCCACACAAACAGAAACGTCATCTTTTCTCAAATCAGTAAAGAAATTAAGTTTGTGAATCAAGGCACCACTAAACTGTATTAGGCTAACACATGAGGAAAAATATTTCCCTCCATGTATAAAAATATTTAAAGATACATTAAAATATCTTGTTTAAAAAACAAAACAATAAAGCTTTTCGAGCCAGTGAGATAGCTCGGGAGTCTAAGCACCTGCCTGGCAAGTGCAAGGATCCGGGTTCAATCCCTAGTACTGCATGCTGTGTTGACCTGCGCAGTATCGGCTGCTGGAACAGGGAGTGGAGGTGTATGCCTGTAATCGCAGAACTGGGAAGGCTGAAACAGGAGGAGGATTATGAGTCTGAGCTATGTAGTGAGACCCTCTACCAAGTAAATAAATGAATGAATCTTTAAAAAAAAAAAGTCTATAAAACGTTAAGAAAATAATATAAGAAATTATCCTTAATAGGATCTTAGGAGAAAAATGTTTTCTGAAATAAAACCAAGGCTATCTATATAATCAGGATTCTCCAGAGATACGGTGCTAAGAGAGAGTATGCATAAGAAAGACGGTCACTGCTGGAATGGGTCCACGTGACTGTGAAAGCTGACAAACCCCAGGGTCTATAGTCTCCAAGATGAGGAACAGGGGAATGTAGATCCAGCCCAAGTCCAAAGCCCTGAGAACCAACAGAGGAGGTGATAACGTCTTAGTTTGAATCTTGGCCGGCTCGAGACTCAGCGCCCAGGGGCGATGATGAGTTTGGGCCTATCAGCTTGCCTGGAAGATGCTTCAGGAATCGCTAAAGCGGACTTCTGGGCATACCAGCGAGGTTGTTTCCTCTCCCTCTCCCTCTCCCGTCCCTCTCCCTCTCCCTCTCCGTCTCCCTCTCCCTCTCCCTCTCCGTCTCCCTCTCCCTCTTCCTCTCCTCTCCCT
>PVKA01041539.1:0-18017 GCA_004027165.1 Ctenomys sociabilis | reverse complement strand
CTGAACTTGTTCTGGGTGGGCATTGTGTTTCCCCCATATACTTCTGATTTGATTCCTTACTTCAGAATATTTATGCATTCAGAAATTTCTTTTTTATTTTAGGCATTAATTCTGGTCTGAGTTCATCTGTATCTTTTTGTTGTTGTTTCTTTGCTTCTGCCCCTGTTCATTCATTCATTTCAGCTGAGTTAGTGTCCTCTGCACTTATTGGTGGATTCAAGGCCTTAGATTGTTTTTTGTTCCTTGTCTTTGTCATTTTGTATAGCACTGACCTCTGACCTTTTGTGTAGAGCTTTGGTGCAATTATGACCTTAGCACGTAATGAGATTCCGGTGCCAGTCTATTAAGTTTGGGGTTATCCAGTTATGCCTGGCCTGGATCTTCCAGTTGTTTTCAGTGTCTTTTTGTTGCAGCTCTTCTGGTACAACCGTGAGCCTGTGGTTCCCCTCTGTTGGGTCCCTGGTCCAGAAAGCACTGGGGAGAGCAGAAGCTCTCCCACACACTCACCAGGCTGGTCTTGTGTGGATAGGGTGCCAGGATAGTTGGAAAAATTTCCACTCTTTCGGCGGGCTTGGGGGCAGGGGCTTGGGGAGATGCTGGTCAGGTCGGTGTGGTGTGTGTCAGGCCAATAGCTTGCTCACAGGTCTTGGGTGCGGTGGCTCTGTATGGCACGGAGTGTGCTGGGAGAAGCCAAAGGCTCCCGCACAGTCACCAAACCGGGCTAGCGTGGATCTGCTGCTGGCAGAGTCATTAAAGTTCTCAGTTGCTGGGTGGACTTGGTGGCAGGGACTCTGGGGAGATGCTGGGCAGGTTGGTGTGGGGTGTCTCCTATATTTCCTTATATTTATGACTGTCATAGATATTTGTTATTCAAGTCATCTTTTACTGTACGTTGATACTACTAGGACAAATGGGAAGAATCTCTAGGGAAAGGAATAGTATACAAGTGAGATATAATAGTCTCTCATGACAATGTGTTCCTGAAGTTTAATATGAATACATATGTATATAATATATATAAAATATATATACACACATACATATATATATAAATTATTATAAAATTACAACCATGATAATCGCATAAGTTCTACAAGACAATGTTATAGAGTAAAAAGTATCCTAGGGAATAAATTAATGTAGGTAGGCTTTTGTACTCATAGAAAAACTGATTTTTAATAAAATTTAAACCTTCTCATTATTTTAAGTTTTAGAAAAATTAATCGAGACTTTCTTGATGTTTCTTATGCATTTTAAACTTTAATAAGAAGTTCAATAAAACCTGTTTCTATACAAGCAGAAAAGAAATGAATGAAAAAGCTTAAGGGAAGGTGAGAGACAGCAACAACAAAATTTAATTTTTGAGTAGAACTGAAGAAAAATGGCTTACAGAGAAAAATCAGTTTTTTCCTTTTTATTTTATTTTATTATTATTTTTTTTTTTTTTGTCTTTTTGAGACAGGGTCTCACTATGCAGTTCAGGCTGGCCTCGAGCTCACTTTGTAGCTCAGGCTGGTCTCGAACTCACAACAATCCTCCTGCCTCAGCCTCCCGAGTGCTGGGATTACAGGCATGCGCCACCACGCCCGGCTTCTAGTTTTTTCCTTTTTAAAAGAAAATTATAACCTTTTCTTAAAAGAAGACACTGACAATGACTCAAAGCCTTTGGTTCTGGGGAATCCTAGCTCATTTGGGTCAGGCAGATTTAAAGAATGTATCAGTAAACTGGATGTAAACTGAAAAAAAATGTAAGAAAGAACAAACTGAGAGAAAAGTTGTTTTAAAATGAAACTACGAATGATTTTTTTAAATCTCAACATCTAAGATGTGCAATATCTCATATGTGATACAAAGATAAAGAATGGAAGAAATTGAGACCATTGGTGGTGCACACTGTAATCCAGCACTGAGAAGGCTAAGACAGGAAGATCATTATAAGTCTGAAATGCATAGTGAGATCCTGTACCAATTACATAAATAAATGAATAATTAAAACGTATTTTAGAAAGGTTCCTTAGGAATAGAAGAAATGGGGTGCTGAGAGATAATTTAGTATAATAAGTGCTTCCTAGCAAGCGCAAGGGACTGAGTTCAACAACATGGTTTTGCCAAAATAAAATAGAAGTAATGCTATGCAGAAATTATCAAAGACATTTCACAATTAAATTTTTCTATGAACTGAAATCTCCACTTTGAAAGGCCACTGAATGCCTCAATCTCTAAACAAAATATTGCCTCATGAACAAACCATGAGAGTTTGAACTAATTGTGATACAGGGAAGATCCTCAAAGCTGTGGAGTTTGGGAGAGTAGGAGGAACATGGGAAAGAAAGGTGTGTGTCACAGCCCCAAAATTCTCAAAAACTTATGTTCTGGAAAGTGATTGGGCCTGGCCTTAAGCTCAAACACTTGAGAGCAATTAGATATCAGGAAAGGAAAGATTCAATGAAGAAATACAGTTAACATTAGATACATTGGATGAATGGGTGTGTAGGATGGAGATCTCTGGGAAGGACATTTTCAATAGCAAAGAAAACTATACAGAGCAGATGGACAGTGACATGCACAAAGACCTTAAACCTATGCATATGGAAAGCAAAGCACATAAAATATTAAAACTTGAATTTTATTTGACTTAACAAAATATGTAAATGATAATATAAAAAACGAATAAAAATTTTCAGGTTGTATTAATGCAAATTGGCTGTTACATCAACCAAAATAATAATAATATTTACATATGTAATACTGTTGCAGAATTACATTAAACAGACAAAAGCTCTAAAAAAGAAATCATTAAATTCTATTTGATTTGATAATTAGTGTCATAAGGGTATAATTTAGAAATATAGTTTCCAAATTTTGGAAATTCAATTTGCACTTTTCTAATGGCTACTGATATGGAACATTTTCTTCAGTTATTTATTCGCCTCTAGTATTTCTTCCTCTGAGAAGTGAGTATTCATCTCAGATGCCCATTATTGGGTTTGGTCTCTAAAAAAATTTTTTTGCAGTTCTTTATATGTTCTAGATGTAAGACCCCTTGTCTGAGTCACTATTGGTTAATGTTTTTTCTAAATTGGTGGGTTGTCTTTTCACTCTGTTGGTGATTTCTTTTGATGTACAGAAACTTCTCATAAGAAGTTTGGAGATCCCAGTTGTTGATTATTTCCCATGCATTTTTATTTTTGTTTATGAAATCTTTGCCTACCCATTTGTCTTTAAGATTTCCACCTATTTTCTCTTCGAAGAGGTTTAGTGCTTTTGTTTTGATGTTTAGATCTTTACTGCATTTTGACTTTAGTTTAGTGCCTAACAACAGACCTGGATCAAGTTTTAGTTTTTGACACAGTTTTGCCAGCACCATTTTTTTAAAGAGGCTATCTTTCTTCCAGTGAACATGACTGGCCCCTTTGTCAAGCTTGAGATGGCTGAGTGTGTTTGAAGTTGAAACTTCATCTTCTAATCTGTTCCATTGATGCTTGGGTATGTTGTTTTGGTCAATACCATGCTGATTTTATCACAGTAGCTTTGTAATATAATTTCAAATCAGGGGTTATAAATGCCTTCTGCCTTGCCTTTGTTGCCCAGGATTGCCTTTACTATTCTAGGTCTTTTAAAAATATTGAAATTTATTTGTTTAAATATTTAAAATTTAGTAAACTACATATATGGACAGCAAGTGGCTTTTCAATAAGAAATCAACAGATTCATTTTCTCATTTTTAGGAAATTCAGTGTATTTTACATTTCTTTTTGAATCATCACTCAGCAAATGATCAGATGAAAATTTTCATGATATAATTTTATTTGAAATTCTTTGATAATACAAATAATTATGCATCAGATGCACTACTTTATACTTTGGCAAAATGCCTCTGTCCTTCGTGTTGGTCTTGTTTATTAATGACTTAAAGTGATGTCCCCCATGAAATGACTACTCATTTCATCCTGGTGACTCATCTGTGTTTTCAGCAATCACGAGGGGGTGAGTTACTCACTGAGAAGGACCAGCAGATACATCCTTTGCCTAAGTGCTGGGTGATGAGCTTAACTGGGAATGATTTTACTTAACTTTGATGACTTAGACATTAACTGCAGACTGAGCAAAGCATAATTTAGCAATATTGCAAATGTGTTTTGAGAAGGATAAACTTCATGCTTAGTACACAAAACCATAAAGCAAATTGTTCTAACATTGCCTTTCAACATACTTCATAAATGATTTTTCCTAATTTGAAAGATGGGACTTTGAAGAAATACAATTTTAAAATTACAGAGCCTTGAGTAAGTTATGCTGAAATAATTTTGTTCTTAGTGCTCATAAATTATAGTTTTTATTTTCTACGATCACAAAGGTAGCAAGGAGAGTTCATATTTTTATACATTATCTTATTCCATTTAATTTCAAAATAATGTAATCTGAAAAGAGAGATGATGCTCTAACTGCCCTGTTTATTTTAAGAGATAAGTTTTAATAAAAAAATGTGTCGACCTTACTTTGAATTTATGTACTTTACTTATATTGTGGTGTATTTATTTCATCCTTCAAAGCAGGAAAAAATCTCCTTAGGGAAGCTTTTCTTTCAGATAGGTTTAATTATCTCCCTGGCTTATGACAGTTCAGGCCACATGGCCACATGGCTACCTTGCAAAGGGTCAGTTTGTTGCTGGGAGGAAAGAACAGCAAAAAGGAAAGAATCATTAATTTATTCTCCATTTAAACTATTTTGTAATCACTCAGCCATTGATTATTCTATGTGTTGTTTGCAGGTTTTTCTCTTAACTCTGGTGAACTGTACTGACATTGAAAACAAATTTTATGTAAAACAAATAAGAGAAATAGTAATATAACTTATCACTCTCCACTGATGACTTATAAGCTATGTGAAATGGCGTATTTAATAAAATAAGCATCTGTCATGTAGAATGAGGGCTATTATGTGCTATCTACTCTACACCATTGTGTTAACAACATTCTTTAGTTTTTATCCTAGAAAACAAAATAAACTGTGGCAGCAGAGCAACAAATGTGAAGAGGCATAAATGAGGAGAGATACCCAGGCTCCACACCTGGGAGAAGAGGAGAGGTTTCACACTCACCTCCCCATGGATGGCAGCAGCTTTTAGTATTATGTGTAGAAACAAAGAGCAGCGGCCAAGTCAGTTCTGTACCATAGTTCTCAGCACAAGACAACAAATGAAATGTCCTGAAAATTAACCTGATTGGGGATAAAACCAATACCCTGGAGGAGAGCTTCACTCCAGGACTGAAATATTATTGTACCATAGAGACTAGGTGGGAGCACTGTTTGAAACAGGCTTGAAAAGGACAAGAGCTAATTAGAGATATAGATCTCCTGAAAAGCTTGATCTTAGGCAAGGAAGGTTGCTGGGCATGTATTCTGTGGTGAGAGGCCAGGTTCAGTGATGTAATCTTTGAAGATGGTGCTGCAAGAGGAGATGACATTCAGTCATACAGTCATCTTGAGCTCTTGCACCACTCCTTGATTCTGCAGAAACTAGGTGTGTGACTTACTGCAGCTCAATATCTGGGTTGCTTCACTGTCTGCATTGATATCATGGACATCTTTGCTTTAATTCATGGTGGGCTGTGAGCAGTTCTTATTCTCGGTCAGTATCAAGTTGATATATGTTATCATTATCACTGACTTTATTACTATGCAGAAGACAATATAGTTATTGCTGTCAACTGATTTTCTCTTCATGTCTACATCTAGCTTACATTGGGTTCAAAAATGATATTTTGTCCCATTTCAGAAAAACAGGTTCTGGGCCACAGATCCAAAAAAATGAAACAAACAAACAAGGCAACAAAATTTCACCGTAAACTCCCAACTGTCTCAAAGTCAAAACAAGAGCAAAGAAGGAGAAGGAAATTGTAAGCCAGATAGCAGAAATGTCTGAAAGCACATTAAGTAAGGTGACATCAAGTTGCTTGTCAAAGCCCAAGAAGATACACAGGGATAGACAATCACTCTAAGAAAATATATGTTAAGTGAGTTTGGAGAAGACACTAACAAAAATATAGTGGAGCTAAGGTAAAAGATATAAACTTTGTCCAACATAGAAGAGAAGAAGACTCCATGAAAAAGTTCCAGTCAAAAATCCAAGAGATTAAAAACACAATTGTATGTATAGGCCACAGTGAGAACAGAAAAGCAGACCTAGAACATGGAGCTACAGTTAGTGCATAATTTATGAGAATTATCTTAAAAACAAGAGACCATGAAAACTATATCCCATGACTTCTAGATGGTTCAAAGAAGACTAATATAAGTAGAATGAGAATAAAGGAAATGTCAAGACCATATAGAAAGCATAAAATCCTTTTTGTGGAAATAACAACAGAAAATTTTCCAGTCATAAACTGAGAATATAACATACAGATAAATGAGGCAAATAGATGTTTGGGTATCTATGATCATGAAAAATAAAATACTCCATGCCATAGCATAAAGAAAAGTACTAGAAATCCAATAGAAGAACAGAATCTAGGGAGCTATTAACGCAATGACTCATCTATAAAGGAAACACCATCAGAACTATAACAGATTTCATAACACAAACTTGTGGGCAGGGGAACAGCTTAGAATGAAGTGTTTTAACCTCTGAAAGAAAATACTTTTGAATTCAGACTGTTATACTCTGCAAAATCATCTTTCAAAATTTATGGAGAAATAAGATGTTTTCATGATAATGATTTTTTAAAGAAATTCACGACTACCAATTAAGCACTCTAAAATTATTAAATATTCCAGAAAGAGAAAATTAAGCTAAATGTGTCAAAAATCTATAAATACATCAGATAAACATAGAAATTAAGTAAAGAAGAACAGGTAAATACTACAATAGCAGAATAAGTCAGAACCAAGGACAGCCACATGGAGAGAAAACATTTTCTCAGGCTTTCACAGAGAGCAAATTGGTCAATCACTGACCATGACTCATTCACATGGCTGACACTGACAAAGGATTTACAAATTGCGGTACAAGATTTCAAGGTAAATATTAAGGGGATTCGACTGACTTTGTCAGATACAAAAGTTACCTGTTTTGTTATATAGGTCTTGCTTTACCTTGGTCTTAACCATCCAGCAGAAAACTATAAAAATGAAGTATAAGAATTGAAGCCATATTATTATGCTGAGCTGTAAAAGACTCAAGTCAACAACTTCTGACATAGCCAGACATATGGAAAACCCAATAGCATTATGGACTACCAGACTATTTTGGAGTATTTTGCTGAATTCACACACCTATAGTATTTAAATGACAAAATTAAACAAAAAAGGGGATTCAATTGAATGATCATTTTGTGTCTATAGATTAAAAATATTTAAGATAGATATATAGCTACATTCTCTTGATTCAATGAATACAGGGATCTCTTCTAATAATTTTTGTAAATAGAATATCATGTCTGCATCTTGTACAACAAATAATCACTAAGAAAACAATATGAAATGTATTAATTATTGAAGATATCCTACTAATTTGATTTGAAACTATCTCATTGCTATTTTTTCAATAAAATTATAAAAAAAGAATAAATCAGAACCTATGAATTAAATTATCACTGTGAATGGTTTCAATTCATCAACCAAAAGACAAAGATTAGCAGAATTAATTAAAAGCAAAACCCAATTATATGTATTTTTGTATTTAGGACCAGGTGTACAGGGTGTACAGGGTCTCACTTTGTAGAGCAGATGTCGTGGTCCTCCTGTTTACAGCCTCCCAAGTGCTAGGATTATAGGCACCATGCCCAGTCTCAATATCTATCTCAGTGCATCCCAGGGATGGGGTTGGCACAGCAGGCCTAGGAGATCGAAAGCTCACCCCCTACATCTGCTTAAGCAGTGCTTTAATCAGCTGAGCTATTTAGCAAGCTCTGCCAATTATATATTGTATACAAGAAACATGTTTTAAAAAATTAATTGACTAAACATGAGTAAATAGAAAATAATATTCCATCCAACAGGAACCTAAAACCATGTAGAAGTAGCTGTTTTATTTTCAGATAAAAGATTTTAAAGCAAAGCTGATCAAAAGAGGCAAAGAAGGATATACCATATTGGTTAATAGAAATATTTAACAGGAGTATGAATATATACTCACCAAATCGTGGTGCACTCAAAGTGATAAAATAAGCATTAATGGACATAAAATCTCCAATAAACAGCAATGTAATTATACAAAAAATAAGGTAAACATTAATACTCAACTATCACAACTAAATCAATTAAACAAAATATCAATTAAGCAATATCAGACTTTAAGCAAATATTTATACAGATGGATGCAATACATATGCACACCCAACAAGAGATATTCCACCAAAGAACAATAGAATAGACATTCCTTTTGGCAACACTCAGTCCTTTCTGTAAAATACACTACATACAAGCTAATAAAGCATGCTTACATAAATGCAAGTGAATTGAAGTTTATTGTGAATATTATTAGATCACAGTATGAAACAACAGTAAAAAAAAACATAACAGAAATAAGGAAAATTCATGGCAAGCAAATAACACCATCTTGAATACTCAAAGGGTCCAAAAACTAATTAAGGAAGGCTAAGATAATTCTTCCAATTAAGTGATAATGATTGTACAACATATTGGAACTTATGAGACACAATACAAGCAGTCCTACAAGGGAGGTTTATAGCTATGAGTACCCAGATCAGAAAAACAGAAAGAACCTAAAGAATCTGATGATGCTCCTCAAAGTCCTAGAAAAGCAAGAAAATACAAATTCACACCTTGTAAAAAGATGAATTTCAGAAAAGTCATAGTTGAAATAAAATTAGAGATAAAAATGCAAAAAAACAATAGATTTAAGAGCTGATGATTAGAAAAATTAAATGAAATAGACATATCCTTGGCCAACATTACTCAAAAATGGAAGAAAAGACACAAATCAATGCAACTGAAAATTTAAAAGGTGGAATCATATTTGACAACAGCAAAATATAAAACATCATTGCCAAATACTTCATAAAACTATATGCCAAAACAGCAGAGAACTCAGAATAACTATAGATATGAATTTCCAATCAGAAACAAGAAGATTTAAAAGTGTAAATAACCCATAACAGGCAATGAAACTGAATCAGTGATAAAAAGTCTATCAATTAAGAAAAGCCCAGTACCTGACACAGTCAATTCTGATATTTCCAAGACCTTATGTTAGATATAGCAACACATTAATGAAACCAAGAGGGAAGGAAACTGTCAAAGTTATTCTTGAAAACTATCATCACCATTATCCACAAACCAAATACAGATCTTATAGAAAAAGTGAGCTACAGGCCAATATCTTTAATGAACATGCACACAAAACTGTTCAGCAAATATTCAAAAAGATTATATACCATGATGATGTAGATTTCATCGTATCAATGGAAAGATGGTTCAACACACACAAGCCAAGGAATGTTATTCATAACATAAACAAAAGTAAGGAAAGACCATATGATCATCTCAAAAGATTCAGAGAAAACCTTTTACAAAATTTAGCAGCTATTCAGGATTTTTCTAAAAACACCCTAAAGAATAGATATACAAGGACCTCATGTCAATCTGATAACACACATTAATGACCAAGCTACTGTAAACATAATCATAAGGGAGGAAACACTGAAAATGTTTCCTCTAATGTCAGGAACAAGACAAGATGGCTGCTGTCACCATTCTTGTTCAAAAACAGTGTTAGAAACATTAATCAAATTGATGAGAAAAGATAAATGAATAATGTTAGGAAAAGAGAAAGTGAATTACTTGTAGATCACATGATGCTCTACTTGAAAGATTCAAAAATTTGAACAAAATTTGTAGAATGAAGCTCAGGAATGAAGCAGGTTACAAAGAAACACATATAAATGAATAGGATTCCTATACACTAACAATGAAATCACAGAATAAATTTGGAGAGTAAAATGATTTGCAATACCAACAACAAAAAATAAACACTAAGGAATTAGACTAAGGAAGGATATGAAAACTACATAATTCTGAAAAAGGAATCGAAGAGGATATTAGAAAATTGAAAGATGGTACAGGTTCCTGAATAGTCAGAAAGAAAATGATCCAAATGGCCATAGTTCCATACCTGATAGGTAGATGTAATGCAATCCTAATCAAAGTACTGGGGTGGGCTGGGAGATCATCCAGTGGTCTAAGCACCCGCCTGGAAAGTGCAAGGATCCAGGTTTGATCCCTGGTACTGGATACTGCGCTGGCTCCAAAACTCTGGCCATGCCATGGTGACCACTGAAACTGGACGTGGGGGCACATGCCTGTAATCATAATGCTGAGGATGCTGAGACAGGAGAATCACTATGTGTTTTAACTGCATAATCAGACTCTGCATCCAATAATGTTAAGTGAAGTAACTCAGATAAACTTAAATATCAGCTGTTTTCTCATACATAATAGGAATGCAGAGAAAGAATAAAAGGTATTGTTAGGGTACACAATATATCTAAAAGTGTACTTAGTACAATTATCTTACATTCTTATGATATTTTAGCCTATAAGTTTTTTCTTTTTTTAAATTTTGTAGTTTTATTATTATTTTTAAAGAATACAAAATAGTGATAGAAGAAAACAACATTATACATGATACAAGATTTCACTAAACTAAGTAATAGGAATCCAACAGTGGTTGCTGTATTACATGATATTATGTGCAAATTAGTTTTTCAGATTACCAGGTATAAATATAAGTTTTGTTTAAAAAAGAACTAAAAGTTATAAGAAATTCAACAGAGGAAAAAAATCAGAGTAAAAACAAAAATTGTAACCATTAACTGCTCCTTTCTTTTTTATATTGATATAATTAGAATTCTCTAAGTAGAAAGGAATAGGCAATAAATATTTAAATATTTAAAATTTTTGAATTTAGTTCAACTTGTAATACCACATTTCCAAGAAAAATGATCCTTTTCCACAATAAATTTTAATAAAATCATGCCAAGATACACAAAAATGAAACTGTTCAAAACTTATTTTAAGGAAAAAATGATTAGAGCATATACATAAAAATATTATCTATAAGGGGCTGGGGAAATGGCTCAGTGGAATAGGCGCTTCCCTGGCAAGTGCAAGGGCCTGAGTTCAATCCCCGGTTCTGCCAAAAAAAAAAAGTCAGCTATGGAAGAACAAAATTAAATTGCATCTTATTTCACATTAGAAAGAAAAAAAAAAAAGGACCAAGTGCGTAAGAAACTAGATTAATTAAAGGACTAAAAGAAAAAAAAATCTATCTTCTTTGAATTTTATACTTAGCAAACATACCTTTGAAAACTAAAAGTAAAATATTTTCTAGTTATGCAAACTTGAAATATTTTAATACCTCCAGACATAGCATATAGGAAATAACAAAGAACATAATCCAAAAGGCAAGAGAAGTTGCAGTATGCCCCTGGATGAACAATAAAGAGCTTTCAAAGTGATAGTTATGCAGGACTATATAAAACATATTAGATGAACTCTTATTTAAAAGGTCATTGAAGATTTCTATGAAACAGTACCAACCTTATGTAGGGTTATACACATATGTTTTTCATATGTGTGTGGGGGGTTGGGGGTGTGTGTATATAAAGGATAGGGAAGAAGTAATATGAAGTGAATAGAAGTGTCTAATACTAGGAGAAGATATCATATGATGTCTTTAAGATAAATTATAATTCAAAGATAGAGTATAAATCTTAAAACAAAAATTAAGATTACACAATGTTCAGAAAATTAAATACGAATTAATTAGAAATTAAATGTTTCAAAACAAATGAACTAAGTAAAAGTTTTCATGATAGTAAAGAAGTACTAAGAATTAAGCATAAGATAAATACTGGAATGACAGTTAAATGACCATCACTTCTGACAGTTTGGGGATAGGATATCACACAAAGTTCTAGTGTGCTGTGGACATGCATAATGACCATGACACTTACTGGTGGCCAGGTGTCACTTGTGGGACTGAGCTACAGCTATTTCCTTAAAATCCACATTGTAGTCCCATATGGAATCATGACCCATAGGGTGCAAGAGAAGTCCATTTGTAGAGTGTGCTAATGGAAATATTTTGCTGCTGTACACAAAAGAGTAACTGAAACTACAATTGTCTACCTCTTATTCTCCTGTGTTTAATTGTTTGCCCTATTTGGTGGGTTCTTTTCATTCTTATTCATGGGGTTGTGATCATTTTGCTCTCTCTCTAGAACAGCATTTAGTAGTCTGTGTAGGCTTGGCTTTGTCATCATGAAATTCTTTAGTTGTTTTTTGTCATGGAAGTGTTCTACTTCGCCATTATACTTGAAAGTGAGTTTTGCAGAGCGTATCAGTGTGGGTTGGAATTTGTTTTCTTACAAAACTTGAAGTACTTTGCTCCATGCTCCTCTTGCTTTCATGGTTTGTGAAATAAATTTGCCATTATTTTGGTGGTTTTCCTTTAAATGTGATCTGTTTATTTTCTTCAGCATCCTTTAAAATACTATTCCTGTACTGAATTTCTGGGATCTTGATTATTATATGTCTGGGAGTGGTTTTAATTGGGTTGATGTTATTTGGAGTCCTACTTGCTTTGGTTTCCTGAATATCAGATTGTTGCCCCATATTTGGGAAGTTTTCTGCTACTGCTTCCATCCATAAACTTTTTATATCATTTGTACTGACTCCTTCCTTCTCACTTATGCCTATTAGTCTCACATTGTTCATCTTTTCATCATCTTGCAGGTGTTGAACTATTTTTTCCTGCATCCTAGTTGTTTTTAAGGGATCTTTGCTTACTTTTTCATTACCTGTAATGGTGTCTTTAAGATCAGAGAATCTATTTTCACTTTCACTCAAACGGATCTGCCAGCTTGTGATTGAGGTTTTAATTTCCTGTATATCACTTTGAATCTGTTATATTCTATTTCTTTCCTATATTGCTTATTCAGGGGTTCCATTATTTTTGTATTCTGCTCTATGTTTTATCAGTGTATTCTTTGGAAACACTTAGTACTTCTTTGATTATAGTTATCACTGCTTTTTTATTTCAGAAATTATTTTGATACAATCTCTTCTACACCTTTTTTGCAGTTATTTCTTTATTTCAGAGATTTCAAGCATGTGATTTCCAATTTCTTCTATGCTAGTGTCTTCTGCATTTGTACTGGGTGGACACACGGCCTGAGACTGCTTTTTGTTCCTTCTCTTTCTCATTTTGTGTACCACTGACTTTTGACCTTTGGTGTAGAGCTTAGATAGAGTTATTACTTTAGCACCAGGTTAGGATTTATGAAGTTCAGACCTGCTCAAAATAAAATACAAAATTGGAAAATGTGCATTGGAATAAATAGACACTTCCAGAAGAGAAATTGCACACAAATATGTGAAAAAGTTCACCATTTCTGGCCACTAATGAAGTTCAAATTATAATAGTATTAAGAGTGCATCTTATCTAAAAAATACAATGGCTATCATCAAAAAGCCAAATACTGCTTTCAAATATGTGGTGGAAAAGAAACTGTTCTACATTTTTGGTGGAAATGTAAACTAGAATAAACTCTATGAAAATAGTCAGTGTGGCTATGTCTCAAAAGAAGAAAAGAAGAGGAAGAGGAAGTAGAAACAAAGGCTTCAAACAAATCTGATATGATTAGGGTTTCCCTAAAGCCCTCAAAGACAAAGAAGGAGGAGGAGGAGGAGAAGGAGAAGGAGAAGGAGAAGGAGAAGGAGAAGGAGAAGGAGAAGGAGAAGGAGAAGGAGAAGGAGAAGAAGAAGAAGAAGAAGAAGAAGAAGAAGAAGAAGAAGAAGAAGAAGAAGAAGAAGAAGAAGAAGAAGAAGAAGAAGAAGAAGAAGAAGGAAGAAGAAGAAGAAGAAAGAAGAAAGAAGAAAAGAAGAAGAAAACAGCAGCTAAAAAAGGAACTAAAAACAAATCTATAAACAAAAGTTCTATTTGCTACATATCTCCCTGCTAGATACCTTCCCCAAAATGTTAAAACCATCATATTACGGGATAATTCATACATCATCACAATTCTTAAAAAGCTACATCTTGGAAACAGCAAAAATGTCCATCAAAAGATGAATGGAAAGAAAAGTGTGGTATTTACACATAATAAAATAATACTGTGTCATAAAGAAAGATAAACTTAATGCATCATAGGCAAATGGATGTGATATGAAAACACAATTTTAAGAACACTAAGCATAAGGCTTAAATATCATGGATTTTATAAAGTAGAAAGCTTTAGAGAGCGACAGAGTTGGGAGGGAGGATATATGATAGATAAATGTGAAGTAGGTAGAGCCTTAAATAATTTTGCCAATTATTTACTTTGTTTTTTCAAAACTATTTGAATATATATGATAATTTCTCTTTTTTGTACTATTTCTCTTCATTCCTTAAAAATAAAACTTGGTATTTTATCTTTTTGTGCTCTGAGTCACACTTTTCAGTTCTTTTATGGTTGAGCCACAGTGTATGAATTATTGCCATTTGTTTTGAAGTTTTATTATTTTCATGGAAACAAAATTAGCACTATTTATATACTCTTTATTAATTATCTACTTGGTCTCAATAATTTTTTTTTTAAATCTAAAGAGTAAGCCTTCTACTCAAGTGGATAGAGATAAATGTTATCTCAAAGTCTGTATTTGCACTTTAAAATTTACTGTTGAGAGTTAGCATCCTTTTATTATATATTTGAATGCTTTGTTCTATAATGTTTTACTTTTCTCATTGTTATACTTCCTTGGTTAAATGAAAAAAATTCTAATGCCAAGAAAAAGTCATTCAGAAATAATATCAGATTTGTTTAAAGCCTTTGTTTCTTTTTAGGTTCAAGTCAGTGACTGAGCTCATAATAATCTCTGCTTGCTGCATTTTGCTTTCTGTAATTATCAAGAAGGTATAGTAAGGGTTAATTTCAGTGACTATTGATGGAAAGTTAATGAGATCAATGAAGGTAGGTTAAGACAGCAATGGTGCATAGACTGAAAGATATTTTAAATATTCCCATACAAGTGAGACTGCCTATTATTATCAATATACACTACCAATTCAAAACACTATTCATGATAGATCACACCTTACAAAAACAGACCCCTTCCAATGCCAAACCCACATATAACCAAATAAAGACCCAAGAAATAAGTCAGTGCTGTTCTGTTCATGTTGACTTGAATACCATCCTCATTTTCAAAGTATAGAAATTGGCTCCTTCAAATTCTACTTATTATTCATTTAATAAATCTCCATTAATTTACTGCTATACCTGGTATTGTTTACAATATTGCTAATGCAAAAAAAAATTAAGGTTCCTATGTTCATGTTTTTTGCTGTAGGTCAATGTGAAACCAAAAAATAATACATATATATTTTATGATATAACATACACACACACACACACACACACACACACACACACACACACACACACACATATATATATATATGTGATGTCAAAGATATTTTTAAGGTTAGAAAAATAAAGAAGGTAAAGGAAATAAATGATTTTAAGCAGTATGATATGGGTTTAGGGAAGCTAAAATTTAAGAGATAGGTCAGGAAAGATATGAGGATCACAGATAAAAACAAAGCTGTCAACAGACGCCTGCAATCTGGGGAAAAACATTTTCAGCCAGAAGGAAGGACAAGGGAATAGGCACTGAGGTGTGGACATGCCTGGTTTGTTTGAAGAAAAGGGAAAAAACAGGTATCTGGAGAAGTGCTAGCAAGAGGGAAATAAGAAAGAGTCAGGGCCAAAGACTGCAGCAGTGCAGGTAGCCAGGCCCCTATACCCATGCTAGTGCTGTGGAATTCCACATGAAATCGCAAGCTGTTGAAGAATTTTGAGGTGAAGAGTCACACCATGTGGTCACGTATTATTTTGAAAGATTTTGTATATTTGATGATTTCATAAGGATTCTTACTATCTTAAGTGAGAATAAATGTAAAAGGGAAGGCAAAAGGACACCTTAGTAAATTACCATTTAGAGCTCTGTTGTACAATATGAGAGTTCTTAGGGATGCATCATGATTAAGCACATTAAATGAGGCAAATCTCAATGGAAATTTTCTCTTTGCGTAAAATTCATACCAGATTTTAAAGACTGACTCATAAAAAGGTCAAATATTTAAAAATTTAAAAGTGAGTGTCTTTAAATTGTATTTTGAATAACTCTGAGTTAAATAAAAGAGTATTATGAAAATAATATGAGTTATCTTTTCTTTTTTCATGTGGCTGCCTGAAAATTTTATATTACATGCAGGACAAGCAGCGTATTTGATTTAGATAATGCTGGCCTACTCTGAAGTTAACATACTTGGCATAGACTACCTCTGACAGAATGGATTTAACATGGAATTTGAAGTCATTGGGACAAAGATGACTAAAAGGTGCTTTATATGCATGTCTTAGGGGGCTGAGTTGACATTTTAAAATCAATACAAGAAGATTATAAGCACAGATTTGAGGCAAATGATCAGAAGAAATGCTTTGGGCTGTGAAATACAAAACATGCACACACAAGCTGAAAAGGCATGACCATTTCGTAGGCTCATCTTTAGTTCTTTTAGAAATGTTTTGAGTAAAGAAGGGAAGCTTGAGCCCTCAGTCTTCACAAGCACAGGGGCAAAAGAGACCATATTAACATGAAATAATTCTTGGTTCCCATGTTGAAGCAGAGAGATTTTATCATCTCTTTCAGTCCCTTCCATTACTTCTGGCTGCTTCTGTATGTTGAGGTAGCATACGATTCATCAGGGCATATGTCATTCTGCTGTTCTGAGCTAAGTCTGACCCTCAGCACCTGTATCTCACCATTTGTGCAACAGTGCAGGAGCCATTTAATGTTATATGTTTTAGAGCATCACACGAAAACTTATAAAACTGCATCCCAATTCTTCTCTTACTGGAATTAAAAGTTACTATCTCAGGATAGGATAAATTTTCACAGGAATAGCCATGCAAAGAAAGATGTTCTAGAGGTGTCTGAAATCTAGATCTGAGATGATTGAAACAGAGGCATACTGTCTCCTAAGATTTAACAAAGCTTCAGACATAAGAGGCATGGTCCAGGTTTACTGAGTTCACAAATTGAGTGCTTTACCACCTGTAAAGACTGGCTATTTCTAAAAGGGAAGGATTCTTCTTAGCCACAAGCAGTTATTGTGTTAAAATATCAGAACTTAATAATACAAAGAAAATAAACATTATGTATAATACAAGCTAATATATCTCTATTATAATATTCATGATTATATCTCTGTTATAATATTCATGATTATTCAAGCTCTCAAGTGTCCTTAATCAGGCTACCTGGCTTGCAAACCCATTCTTATTATTTCTGTGGAAACAACACAGTGCATGGGGACAAGCCCATCAGCTCACCCAGTGGCTGGATTGTAAAGGCTGACATTAAACTCATTTGAAACACTTTGTTACATTAGTTGGAAGGAGCTCTTTTTGTTTCTTCATAGGAAGTTACATCTTGGTGATGGTTAACCTTATTGGGAATCTGCCTGAACTATCAGATTCCTGTAAAGTGGATAGATTGGGAGAATGCTGACCTCATCAACCAATTGATGATTTTGGATTTGAATGATTTATTAAGAGGTAGGTCATGAATGGAGGAAAATGTTATGAGAGGAGCATAACCTTGGGAACTATATCTAGGCACTAACCTGTTCACCTTAGGTTCTTCCTTGCTCAATTGTTTCCTCAGTGCCATGAACTGAATGACTGTCCTCTGCCGTCTCTTTCAACATGATGTTTGTCCCTTGGATCTGAAATTCTGAGCCCAGATCAAGCTCTCCATTATGTTACAATTTTTAGGTATTTTGTCCCAGCACTGAGAAAGCTAAGACATCAACAGAGGTTATTCTCCCTATATATATTTTGTTATGGTTGTTATTGTTGTTGTTCTCCAAATGCAGATATGATACACTGGACATCAGATAGAACTGGATTGGTGCAGCAAGCATGAGACGATTTAGGGA
>PVKA01041538.1:0-18005 GCA_004027165.1 Ctenomys sociabilis | reverse complement strand
AAAAAAAAAAAAAAAAAAGAGACACAGAGCAAAAGAAAGATCTCTTTGTTGCTAAGAAAATTTAGCACTAATCCTATTGTTCCTGTGGGTTAGCGATCTGTCTGGTTTTCCTGACAGCACTGTTATATTTCCTATTCTGGTTTGCTGTGCATCATGGTGGTTTCATTTGGTATGTGTTTCTGTTTTGAGGTCTTGTGATGTTTTTGTGCTTCTGACACTAATAAAGTTTGATAGGACTATAGAATGCAAAATGTTGAGATGCTAAACTGTCTTATTAGAAAAAAAATAAACCTGATTAGAGTGCAAAAAGAAAAGGCTTGAGCCCTGGGATGGCAATGTATGCCACTACACATCCAGCTTTTGAATTACCATGTTCATAAGTAGTGGCTAAATGATTAACAGAGAAAATGCATTTATTCAAGGGAGGACTAGAAATGATGAATGTTCTGCATATCTACCATCATCTTTCTCCTTAAAAAGCAATCTATGGACTTTCTCTTTTAATAATTTCTCAGAGTAGAAGTGAATGTTCTTGAGCCGGCGAGCTAGCTCAGTGGTCTAAAGCACCTATTTAGGCAAGCGTAGGCAGGTGCAGGGACCATGGTTTGATCCCTGGCACCACAGGCCATGCTAGCCCCACCCTCAGGGCAGGCTGAACTGGCCAAAAAAAATTTTTTTAAAACAAAAGTGAGTGTTCTTTTGAATTTTCTTCTACCCTTGTCCCCCCAAAACTCCTCCAAGAAATCACATCTGGCATATTAACCATGACCTATAATTGTATTTTTACCTTTGATTATATTTGATTCTTTTTTGCACCAATAAGACTGAAAATAGTGGGCCAGGGAGATAGCTCAGTGGCACAAGAGCCTGCCTGGCAAGTGCAAGGGCCTGAGTTCAATCCCCAATCCAAAAAAAGAAAAAAAAGTTTTTAGTCTTCAAAAACTTTTTAGTGGCGTTCAAATATCTGAGAGATCCCTGCTTCAGTAAGGGTGGCATGTTTTACTCCTCTTAAAATGAATTTGCCTCTAGTAATAAGTAAGACTCATGGAATCCTATTGTGTTTGTTATAAACATAAGTTTTGTTCTGCATTTGTTTCTATGGCACTGAATGTCTGATAACATCAATAGCGATGTAAGTAGCTCTTTGTCTAGAAAGATTTCCAATCGCAAGACACTGAATCATTCACTTAGAAGTAACTCACAGAGCAATATACACACTTCTTAGTTTGCTCTGTCTTCTTCTTCTCTCTCTCTGTCTCTCTCTGTCTCTGTCTCTCACTCCCTTTATCTCCCCACAAAGAAAACTCCTTCTGTCCCCCACACAGGAAGATGACTCCTCTTCAATGTTATATTTAGATCTAAGTCATATTACAACATAAGGAAATTAGTGTAATCATAGCCTAATTTTAGCATTGCGTCTCCACCCTTAAGAACTCTTGGAAGAGCCCTGTGTCAGTCACTCCTCACTTCTCCACCCAGGCAATCTCAGGTCAGGCCCAATTCCACAGTTTTGTTAAGTTGTGGAAACCCACAAGAAGACTCACACAGTTTGTGAGCTTTTGAGACTACATTTTTCACTGGCATCAGCCACTTGAAATCCACCCACACTGTCATAGGTAGCAACAGCACATTCCCAGGTGGCATCCCACGGCATCGCCTATCTGCCTACGGGTGGATGGTTGGGTTGTTTCCAGTGTTCAGTGTTTCATTGTTCCGTTCCTCTTGAGGATGACTTGCATTTTTGTGAAGAATTCTATTTGAATCTCCCAACAGCATTTTCGTGTGATGTGGTTTGTGACTACTTGTTTATTAGTTTCTACTTTGTCAGGGAGGCAAAATTTTACCTCTGACTCTTGAGTGTTTTTCTGCTGGGCATGAGAAATTGGTGAAGCTGAAGCACAGCCACAGAGGGAAGTACACAGAGATGCAAGGCCTGGCCAGGACTGAGCACGCAGGAGCTGAGGTGGCAAAGGGGAGTGAATCATGAGAGTGAGGCCAAGGGCCTTGGCTGAGGACTTGGCTCAGTGCAGAAGCAAGTAAGCAAGCAAAAGTCACATTAAGGATGCTTATTGTACAAGTTCCCTTCAGCCTCGAAGTCTCATCATGGACGATGAGGATGTAACTTATAAAACTCCAGAAACAAAGACAACTTTTCACTCTGTAGTTGTTTTTCTTCCTTCTGGATATCCAAATCTTTTTTTCTCCCCTCACTTCTTCTCAAAGATTTCTATGAAGTTATTCTTTTTTAAATTTTTATTTTTTATTTGTTTAGTTTTCCATAATCTTTTAATCCAAAGAGAAGTGCCACTGGCGTTGTATATCTTCTACTCTGATTACTTTCTCTATAGGTGCATAATGCAGACATATATAAGTGTGCATTCATGTACATGTGTTAGTTTAGCAGAATGGGATTATATTTCCCAGTATTCTGTAACTTGGTTTCTCCCTTTATTCAGATATTTAAAAACCTTTTACATCACTTTAATGTTATTTTCTAAGAACCTTTAAAAGAGTAAGCAGTCTACAGTGAAATGTTATTTCTCTAATCTAATTACTTTTTCTTTAGAGATAGGGTCTCACCATGCAGTTCAGGCTGACCTTGAGCTCACCTTGTAGCCCAGGCTCATCTCCAACTAGGATCAGCCCTCCTGCCTCAAGGACCACAGGCATGTGCTGCCACGCCCAGGATAATCTCCTAATTTTTAAGAGTTGTTTTCCAATTCTATTAGTTTATTAAGAAAAGACACTGAAATAAAAATAATTTTATTATTTAACAAGAAATTCAACAATTAAAACATGATTGTGAAATATCCTTTTGCTAGAAGGGAAAATTTTGAAAGGCCCAGGTAATCACAGCACTTTAACATTCTATCCTGGCAGGTTATGCCACAAATGAGTGCACTTAAAATAAATTAGCACACAAAGCAGTGAGTTTTTGAGACAAAATAGACAAAACCTTGAAGTTGTAGCTTTTCCTGAAAGCTGTACACAACACAGCAATAGACAACACGAATGCTCAGTGAGATGGTACAGGTTTCGTGCTCCCACGGGGTCACCAAAGTGACCTCAGACGGAAGCCTCGTGGGATGACCAAATGAGGAAAGTGAAAGCTGTTCTGTAAACTTTAAAATTTTCTCATTCTATTGGTTATAGCTATACTGGAGTGGAAATGAAAAAATAGTCAATAAATATTGGTTTAATACATCACGATTAAAAATTAAATGTATTATTTCACCATACAAATGACACAATTGCTTCACAAATGCATGCCTTATTCTTCTTGGCTATAACTTATTATAAATATGAGCATCCAAAGTGTCTTTTCTGTGTTTCCACAAATTCAGTTGGCCTCTGATTTTTAATTTATTTTCTAATTTAATTTAATTTTGAAGAGTAAAAACAGAAGCAAAAAGAAACAGAAAAAAAGAAACAAGGTTGCATACAATAATGACAGGTAAATAACATGTCAGTCATAAGTCAACACATGTTAATTATAGACATCAATGTAAATGGACTCAATTCACCAATTAAGAGAACTAGACTGGAACAATGAATTAGGAAACAAAATTCAACAATATGCTCTATACAAGAAACACATTTAACTCATAAAGAAATTCATAGACTGAAAGTCAAAGGACGGAAGACAATACTTCATGCCCCAGCACCCCAGAAAAAAGCATGGGTAGCAATCCTGTTCTCAGACAGTCTCAACTTCAAAACAAGAATGATCAAATGAAATAAAGAAGGATACTATATACTGGTTAGGGGAAGAATTCATCAGGAAGAGGTAACACTCATAAATACGCATGCACCCAACATGGGAGCACCCAACTGTGTAAAACAAATCTAATCTCCAATACCACAATCAGAAGACCTAAATACTTCTTTATCCCAAAAAGATAGGTCAACCAGACAAAAAATTAGCAAAGAAGAAGCACAACAGAACCAGAGCCTCGAACAAATGGACCTGGTGGACATACACAGAGTGTTCCACCCAACCACAGCTGAATACACATTTTTTTCAGCTGCACATAAGTTTGTGTTTTTTTCTAAAATAAACCACTTACTAGTCCATAGGCCATGCCTCAGAATATGCAAGAAAACAGAAATTATCCCATGCATATTATCTGACCACAGATAAACTATAAATAAACGACAGAAGAAACCAGAAAAAAATGCTAAATACGTGGAAAGCAAAAAACACCCTACTCAGCAATCAATGGGTTACAGAAGAAATTAAACAAGAAATTCAACAATGTCTGCAATTCAATAAAAATTCAACCACAACTTATCGGAATGTATGGGATGTGATGAAAGCAGTCCTCAGAGGGAAAATCATAGCTATGAGCTCACACATTAGGAAAACAGAACGGGAACAAATAAATACACTAATGCTCTACCTCCAACATCTAGAAAAGGAAGAGCAAACTAAATCCAGAGATCAAAGACAGCAAAAAATCATAAAGATCAGAGCAGAAATTAATTCAATTGAGATGAGATGAAGAAAACAGTTCAAAGAATTAACTAATCAAAAAGCTGGTTCATTGAAAAACTAAATAAAATTGATAAGCCACTAGAGAACCTCATTAAAAAGAGGAAAGAAAAACTTCAAATACAAGCTATAAGGAATGAACAGGGTGAAATCACCACAGACCCAGTGGAAACTCAGAAGATTATCAATAGATACTCTGAGAATCTTTATGCTCACAGAATAAAAGACACAGAAGAAATGGACAGATTCCTCAAAAGGTACAAATTACCAAAACTGAATCACAAAGATATAACAACTCTCAATAACCCAATAACAGCCAACAAAATACAAAATGTAATAAAAAGCCTGCCAACAAAGGAAAGTCCAGTTCCTGATGGATGCACAGCTGAACTCTACAAGAAATTTACACAAGATATAATCCCTATACTCCCCAAATTCTTCAATGAAATTGAAAAGGAAACAGTTCTCCCAAAATCATTCTTGGAGGAAAGTATTATACTGGTACCAAAACCAGGGAAAGACACAGCTAAAAAAGAGAACTACAGGCCAATCTCCCTTATGAATATAGATACAAAAATCCTCAATAAAATCCTAGCAAACAGAATACAGCAAATCATCAAGAAGATCATACACCATGACCAGGTAGGATTCATCCAAGGGATGCAAGGATGGTTCAATATTCAAAAATCTAAAAACGTAATACACTATATTAATAGACTGAAATCTAAAAACCACATGATCATCTCAATTGATGCAGAGAAAGCTTTTGACAAAGTCCAACACTCATTCATGCTCAAGGGCCTACAGCTAATTGGAATAGATGGACTCTACCTTAACTTGATAAAAGCCATATATGACAACCCAAAAGCTAATATAATCCTAAATGGGGAAAAACTGAAATTGTTTACTCTTAAATCAGGTACAAGACAAGGATGTTCTCTATCACACATCCTATTCAATATAGTCTTGGAATCCTTAGCAACAGCCATTAGAAATGGACAGATTAGAAAAGAGGGAGAAATAAAGGGAATAAGAATAGGTAAAGATGAAGTTAAATTATCATTATTTGCAGATGACATGATACTTTACTTGGAAGACCCAAAAACTCCACCAAGAAGCTACTAGAATGAATACACAAATTCAGCTGCATAGCAGGATACAAAGTCAATACCCAAAAGTCAATAGCATTCCTCTACATAGATAACAAGCACACTGAAAGGGAAACAACAGAAACAATACCTTTTACAATAGCACCATGGAAAATGAAATACCTTGGGATTCACTTAACCAAGGAAGTCAAAGATCTTTTTATGGAAAATTACAACACCCTAAGAAAAGAGATTATAGAGGATTTCAGAAAATGGAAAGATATTCTATGCTCCTGGATAGGAAGAACCAACATCATGAAGATGACCATACTCCCAAAATTGTTGTACAGATTTAATGCGATCCCTGTCAAACTGCCCCCAACATACCTCCCAGACATAGAGAAATCATTCCTAAAATTTATATGGAACCACAAACGACCTAGAATAGCAAAGGCAATCTTGGCCAATCAAGACAAGGCAGGAGGCATCACAATTCCTGACTTGAAGTTATACTACAAAGCCACTGTGATAAAATTGACATTGTATTGGCAACAAAATAGACCTGAGGATCAATGGAATAGATTTGAAGGTGCAAAAGCATCTATGAACACACTCAGTCATCTGATCTTCAACAAAGGGACCAATAATACTTACTGGAAGAAGGATAGCCTCTTTAACAAGTGGTGCTGGAAAACTTGGCTTTCTACATGCCGAAAACTAAAACTTGACCCAGCTCTATCACCATGCACTAAGTTAAAGTTAAAATGGATTAAAGATCTCAACATTAAAACAGAAACACTCAATCTCCTGGAAGAGAAAGTAGGAGGAACTCTTGAAGACATAGGGGTAGGTAAAGAGGTCATGAACAAACATATATTCGCACGGGAAGCACTTGAAAGAATCAACAACTGGGATCAACTCTTCTTAAGAAGCTTCTGCATGTCAAAAGAAATTGTCAACAGAGTGAAAAGACAACCCACTAATTTTGAAAAAATCCTAACTAATAAGCAATCAGACAGAGGTCTACTGTCTAGAATATATAAAGAACTAAGATATAAAAGGGCCCTCAAATTTAAAGACCCAATTCAGAAATGGGCATCTGAGATGAATACACACTTCTCAGAGGACAAAATTAAAGAAGCAAATAAATATATGAAAAAATGCTCCATATCACTAGTCATCCGTGAAATGCAAATAAAAACAACACTGAGATACCATCTCACTCCAGAAAGAATGGCTATCATGAGGAAATCAACCAACAACAAATGTTGGAGAGGTTGTGGGGAGAAGGGAACACTTCTCCATTGCTGGTGGGAATGTAGACTGGTACAACCATTGTGGAGGTCAGTGTGGAGACTCCTCAAAAGAGTAGGACTAGAAATCCCATTCAAGCCGGCTATCCCCCTACTGGGA
Organism: Ctenomys sociabilis; assembly: GCA_004027165.1. Taxonomy (NCBI): domain Eukaryota; kingdom Metazoa; phylum Chordata; class Mammalia; order Rodentia; family Ctenomyidae; genus Ctenomys; species Ctenomys sociabilis. The sequence continues at coordinate 11,012 of PVKA01041538.1, read as the reverse complement.
ATTTTCCCAAAGGAACTGAAAACATTGTATCATAGGGATATATGTGTACCTATGTTTATAGCAGCGCAATGTGTGATAGCAAAATCTTGGAAACAACCAAGATGTCCATCCCATGAGGAATGGTTGAAAAAGATGTGATATTTCTATATAATGGAATATTACTCAGCTGTTAAGAATGATAATAAGATTGAAGCATTTATACTGAAGTGGATGCCACTTGAACATATACTCATAAGTGAAATAAACCAGACACACACGTGTAAATACCGTATAGTCTCCCTAGTATAAGAAGCAAAAAGCAGAAATACAAATGGAAACATACAACAACTAAAATCAATTGAGTCCGATAAGGCAAAGTGAATGGCATATGCTGCAGTATACTAATCAGCTTTTCTTCTGGATGGTTAACAACCTAAGTTCACAGATCAAAGTTGGAGAATCAGAAGAGCCACAAGGCCCACCAACATTTTGGCCCTAGCCTTTCAAGGTCAGCGAAGACTCAGGACATAGGAGAACCTGTACTGCAACATCATGAAACTCAGTCGAGCTCCAAATTTTCTGAGCAAGGAGATTATGGAGCCACAGAGGAAAGAGACTGAAGTTCTATAGTGTGCCTGGGGAGAGTCACATGGAGAGAAAACTTTCTCTCAGGCTCTCACAGAGAGCAAACTGTTCAAGCATTGGCCGTGACTCATCCACATGGATGACACAGACAAAGAATCTACAGAATAAGGTACAGGACTACAAGATAAACCCTGAGGGGACTTCACTGACCTCATAAGAAAAAGTACATGTGTTGGTATATTGGTCTTGCTCTATCTAGGTCTTAACCATCCAGCAGAAAAAGTATAAAAATGAAGTATACACTGCGGGGCCATAATATTAAGTTGAGCTGTAAATGGCTATGGTCGACAACTTCTTCAGATAACTCACTATTGTTGTGTAATGCTGAACTGTGTTGGATTGTGTTGTCAAGTTCAGGCACCTAAATTAGTTGAATGACAATGGAGTGCCCATCTTTGACAGGTGTAGACAAAGGAAGGGGTATAGAAATTAAGAATTATGATGTGTGTGTATGTACAGTACAGTTTGGATAGATAACACCGTGGTTCTACATAATTCTATGAGAGGCAAGATCTGCACTAATGGTGGTTGGACAGGATATTATGTCAGCTTCTCGTACTATGGACAACCACTAGGAAAATAACAAGTTAGAAAGTATTAATTATTGAATCTTTGATGTAATTCAGGTATAAAAAATAAGATATGTAAACAACTATACTCTTTCAATTTACTAATAAGAGACATATGCTTTAATAATGTCTGTAAGTATAATACGTGTGCACCTTCTATGATACCAAAACATGAAAATAGTTTGTAATGTATTAATTTATCAAATCCATCTTGTCAAGGTATCTTAAAACTGTCTGATTGATATTTGTACTTCAACAAAACAAAAATAAAAATTAAAAATTAAAATTAAAAAAGAAAGAAAATTGATAGTTAAATTTATTGTGGAAAAATTAAAAAAATATTGTGAAACATAAAAAATATCATGTATGCACCTTCTATGATGCCAAAACATTATGAAAACAGTTTGAAATATATTAATTTATCAAATACATCTTGTCAAGGTATGTTAAAGCTCTCTCATTGATATTTGTACTTCAATAAAAAAATTGAAAGAAAAAAAATAAAATAAATAGTGAAAAAGGGCTGATATGTTACTCAGCGATGAAGTGCTTGCCTAGCATATGCAATGTTTTGTGTCAAAAGAAAAAAAAAATATATATATATATGAGACTTAGGATATATACACAGCTACTTTCTCTTAGTTCATTGAGAATAAAAGTTTGTACTAATATTGTTTAGACAAGATATTATATCTGCATCTTGTCTTCTGAGTAACTACTATGAAGACAACAAAATGCAATGTATTCATTATTGTAACCATCCTAACCTGTTTTGAAACTATTTCATTATGATTTTATTTTTTTTCTCATTAAAAGTAGAGATCAAAATTGAAGAAAAATAAAACCATCTATGACAACTCAGTGGCTAAAATAATTCTAAATGGAGAAAAGCTGAACTCTTTTACTCTCAGATCCAGTACAACACAAGAATGTCCTCTATCACACATCCTATTCAATATAATTCTGAAATTATTAGCTAGAGCCATTAGACAAGACAGAGAAATAAAAGGAATAAGAATAGGTAAAGAAAAAGTTAAATTATCATTATTTGCAGATGACATGATACTTTACTTGGAAGACCCAAAAACTCCACCAAGAAGCTACTAGAATGAATACACAAATTCAGCTGCATAGCAGGATACAAAGTCAATACCCAAAAGTCAATAGCATTCCTCTACACAGATAACAAACACACTGAGAGGGAAATTAGAGAAACAATACTGCTTACAATAGCATCGTGGAAAATGAAATATCTTAAAATTCATCTAACTAAGGAAGTCAGAGCCGGGGAGATGGCTCAGTGGAATAAGAGCTTCTCTGGCAAGCACAAGGGTCTGAGTTCAATCCCCAGTTCTAGCAAAAAAAAAAAAAAAGCTAGGACTGGAAATCCCATTTAAGGCAGCTATCTCCCTACTGGGAATTTTCCCAGAGGAACTGAACATGTCGTATCGTAGTGATATATGTGTACCTATGTTTATAGCAGCACAATTTGTGGTAGCCAAATCTTGGAAACAACCAAGATGCCCATCACATGCAGAATGGTTGAAAAAGATGTGGTATTTTTCTACAATGGAGTATTATTCAGCTATAAAGAATGATAAAAGCCGGGCATGGTGGCGCATGCCTGTAATCCCAGCACTCGGGAGGCTGAGGCAGGAGGATTGTTGTGAGTTCGAGACCAGCCTGAGCTACAAAGTGAGCTTAAGGCCAGACTGAACTGCATAGTGAGACCCTGTCTCAAAAAAAAAAAAAAAAAAAAAAAAAAAAGAATGATAAACTTGAAACCTTCATATTGAAGTGGATGGCACTGGAAGATATATTTATAAGTGAAATAAAGCAGACCCACATTTGTAAACATCGTATAGTTTCCCTAGTATAAGTACTCGAAAGAAGAGTTACAAATAGAAATGTATAACACAATTAAAAGGAACACAAGAACTTGAGGAATGGAAAACAAGGAGAGTGTAAGGAGAAAAGCTGGGAAACATGACAGGGGAAAAAGCATTCATTTGTACACACTAGATGGGTAAGGCAATGATTCTGAGAAGCAACAGGAGATTTTTGAAACTAGCAGTTAAGTGGTAGGATTCTCACCCTGACTAACTATATATGCTGATATCTGTGAACCAAGCAACTGCACTGACTCGAACAAAGTGCAATAGAAGGGTCACACTCCAAATGCCTGCCACTCTGGACTTCTAAATATGTACTTCTTGTCATGACATACCAGCTATTACTATACTGCCCTTTTTAAAAAGGTAATAAATGAAAAATAAGACAAAAAATGTCACAAGACAGTCCTGTTACAATGCTGTATATGAATAGATTTCTAAATAAGTATGTAAATATTTGTAAGTGTTAACTCCTATTTTTAATTTTTTTCTTCACATTCTGTAAAGACTTAAAGTTTAATATCTCAATACTTGATGGAAAATACCTGTTCCATGTTATGCCTATGATGTCTGATATTTAGACAAATAGTGTGGTAAACTGAACTGCATATGTTGCAGGGTAATAATAAGCTTCTCTTCTGGAGAGTTAACAACCTAAGTTTTCAGATCAAAAATTGGAGAAAAAGAAAGGCTGCAAGGTCAGCCAACATTTTGGCCCTAGCCTTTCAAGGTCAGTGAAGACTCAGGACATAGGAGAACTTGTACTGTGACATCATGAAACTCAGTTGTGCCCAAATTTTCTGATCAAGGAGATTATGGAGCTACAGAGGAATGTGATCGATGATGTATAATGTGCCTAAGGAGAGTCACATGGAGAGAAAACATTCTCTCAGGCTTCCACAGAGAGTAAATTGGTCAAGCAATGGCTGTGACTCATCTGCATGGCTGACGCTGACAAGGGATCTACAAAGTGCAGTACAGGGTTACAGGATAAACCCTGAGGGTACCTGACTGACCTTATCTGATACAAAAGTTACATTTCTTGTTATATAGATCTTCCTTTATCTTGGTCTTAACCATAGAACAGAAAAGTGTAAAAAGGAGGTATATAAAGTAAAGCCATATTAATATACTGAGCCATGAAGGGCTCAAGTCAACAGCTTCTGCGGATAACCCACTACTATTATGGTTTGGTAGACTGTGTTGGATAGTTTTGCTGAATTCATACACCTATAGTATTTAGATGCCAATGGAATACCCATCTCTGACAGGACTAAACAAAAAAAGAGGCTACAAAGGGAGGACCATTTTGTATTTGTATATACAGAATAGTTAGTATAGATACATAGCTATTTCTGCTTAACTCAATGAGAATATTTGTGTTAATAGTGTTTGGACAGGATATCCTGTCTGCTTCTTGTATTATGGATAGCCACTAAGAAGATAACAATGTACAATGTATTAAATAAATAAATAAAGGCTGGGGAGATGGCTCAGTGGAATAAGCACTTCCTTGGAAAACACAAGGGCCTGAGTCCAATCCCCGGTTCTGCCAGTAAATAAATAAATAAATAAATAAATAAATAAATAAATAAAGATGTCAACCTATAGCAAATACTAGAGAAGCTATGGGTAAAAAGGAAACCTTCTGCACTATTGTTGGGAGTGCAGACTGGTATAACCACTATAGAAATCAGGGTGGAGATTTCTTAAAGAGCTAGAGTTGGACATTCCATTTAATCTAGCTATTCCCTTATGGGGTATTTTTCTAGAAGAACTAGAGAACATAGTCTTACGTGAGATAAATCAGACACACATGTGCAAATATCATACTGTCTCCTTAGTGTGAGAACTTGAAAGAGAAAAATGGAATCTGAAGGGTACACTATATACTGGGAAAAGGGAATGAACCTATTCAAGATGAAAGAGTTACCAAATTGAGAAGAACAGGAGACGGGGAGGGAGCAAGAGATTTTTCTATGTGTGTAATTAGGATTGTTTGGACAACTGTACTGTGCATTTTGCTGGTCTATGGAAAAAAGCAGTTAATGCTCAATTTGTTTTGTCTCCTTTTTTCAATTGTATTTTTTCTCTTCTTAGTATCTTATACATTTCTTCTTTCTGCTTCTTCCAATTTTACATGCATATATCTGGTAATATGAATAATTGTTTGGAAGACAATGCTATGTATTACAACTAATGCTGTGAAATTCATATTACTTTGTGAAGTGAAATTCTATACCACTTGCAATTCTTTCTGCTTTAATCTTATTTGTACTCTCTTTAAAAATAAAGAAAATGAATTCTAAAAAAAGCAGGAATAGCTGATTAACAGTGGTTGTTATATTATGTATTTTTATCACTGAATCTGTTGCTCACATTAACAGACATAGTCATACAAGATTGAACATATGATTGCATATTAATCCTTCCTTTCAAGAAATTTATTTTTTCTTGTCTTATTTAAAAATTTATTTTAAAGGGAGTGTAATAATTGATAAAACATTAGAAACTGTACACATTTAGAAAATCAAGATGAGAGGTATTCAAACATGGGTTTTGTATTATACATTGCTGTCCCTTATGTTGTTGCAGATATGAGCATACAGAGTTAGTCAAGGTGAAAATGCTAAACATTAACTGCTATTTTCAAAAATAATTTTTTTTTTATTTTTCAAAGATAATAATAAATAGCTAAAGGCCGGCCAGATAGCTTAGTGGATTAAAGCACCTCCTTATGCAGATGCAGGGGTCTGACTTTTGATACCCAGCCTTCTGTGCCAACACCCACCCCCCACACCCCCCATGAGATGGCAATTGAGACTGGGCGTGATGCTGTAAGCCTGTAATCCCAGCCCTTGGGACCCTGAAAACAAGAGATTCACTATGAGTCTGATCTGTGTAATGAGATCCTGTATATTCTGTAGACCCTGCACTAAAATACAAAAAAAAGTTAAAAAACACATTAGGAATGATGCAGAATTTCACTAAACAAAATGATAGGAACTCAACAATAGTTGTTATACTGCATATTGTTCTCTTCAAATCAATTGTTCAGATTACCAGATATAAGCATGCAAAATTGGTAAACAATAATAATAATAATAATAGTAATAATAATAATTAAAAAGAAGAGAGAAGGGGTGGGGGAGATGACTCAGTAGAATAAGTGTTTACCTGGCAAGCACAAGAGCTGGAGTTCAATCCCCAGTTCCATCAAAAGACAGACAGAGAGAGAGAGAGAGAAGCTGGCACCCAGGCCTGGCATGTGAGTGGGACTGCCCAGGCCCACTAGATCCTGATTGCAACCAATGCCCAGGCCCAGCATGTCAGTGGGACCACCTAGTAGTCTGCCAGATCCCCATTATAACCAGCACCCAGGCCAGGCACCTAAGCCCAGGTAGAGGGGAGAGGGAAGCTTTCTGCATCAGACAGGCCTGGTGTGGAATCCTGCAGCAGAACTCCCCACAGAGAGGCTAGAGGCAAGGCCCATACAGCTGATCCAGGAGCAGAACATCTTGCCAGGGTGGCACAGTGGGTTCACTTCCAAGGAATGCAGCAGGAAGAAGGGAGCACAGCAGCCAGACCCAAGCACACCCACCTGAATGAGTTTGAACTTGGTAGATCCAGACCTAGTGCTAAGGTCATAACTGCACTAAAGCTCTACACCAAAGGTCAGAAGACAGTGCTATACAAAATGACAAAGAGAAGGAGGAAAATGCATTCTCAGACCTTGAGCCCACCCAGAACAAATGCAGCAGACAATAATATAGAAGAAATTGGAAATCACACACCTGAAATCTCTGAAATAATAGTGTTTGAATTAAGAAAAAAAAAACTGCAGAAATATATAGAAGAAATCAGATCAGAAATAATTTCTGAAGTAAAAAAAGAAATGATAACTATAATGAAAGAAGTCCTAAGTGCTTTTAAAGGAGACACTGGTAAAAATATAGAGGAGAATATAAAAAATGATGAAATCCTTAAATGAGCAATCTAGGAAAGAAATAGAATACATGAAGCAGATTCAGAGTGCTATACAGGAAATTAAACCTCGCTCACAAGCTGGCAATACTGTTTGAATGAAAGTGAAAAATAGACTTTCAGACCTTGAAGACACCACTGCAGCTAGTGAAAAGGTAAGAAAAGATCTCTTAAAAACAACCAGAATGCAGGAAAAAATAATTCAACATCTGCAAGACGATGCAAAGATGAACAACGTAAGACTAATAGGTATCAATGAGAAAGAAGGAATTAATACAAATGATGTAAAAAGAATATGGGCAGAAGTAATAGCACAAAGCTTCCCAAATATGGAGAAATAATCTGACATTCAACTGAAACATATAGAACTCCAAATAACATCAACTCAACTAAAACCACACCCAGACATGTAATAATCAAGATCCCCGAAATTCAGCACAGGAACAATATACTAAAAGCTGCTAGAGAAAAGAAACAGATTACATTTAAAGGAAAATCAGTTTTCTCTTCACAAACCATCAAGCCAAGAAGAGCATGGAGCAAGGTACTTCAAGTCTTGCAAGAACACAAATTCCAACCTAAACTGATATACCCTGCAAATTCTCAAGTTTAATGGAGAAGTGAAATACTTCCATGACAAAGAATATCTAAAGAATTCCATGAGAACAAAGCCAATCTTTTTTTTTTTTGGGGGGGGGGACAAGGGAACAAAGCCAATCCTATGCACACTACTAAAAGATATTCTAGAGAGGGATCAAAATGACCACAACTCCAAGAATTAAAATGGAAAGAACCCACCGAATAGGGCAAACAATTAAACACAGGAGAAAAAGAGAGGTACAACAGCAGTCTTTCAATTATTCTTTTGTATACAGCAGCAAAATATTTCCATCAGCACACCCTACAAATGGACTTCTCTTGCACCCTATGGGTCATGATTCTATCTAGGACATCAAGGAAATAGCAGTAGCCCAGTCCCACAAGTGACACCTGGCCACCGGTAAGCTTCATGGACACTGTCCACGTCCACCACATACTAGAACTTTGAGCGATACCCTATCCATAAACTGTTAGTAGTGCCGGTCATATATTTTCCCTTCCAATACTTTTGTTATGTTTCATTCTTAGTAATCCTGTACTATCATGAAAACTTTTTCCTGGTTGATATTTTTGTATATATTAACCTCACCAAATACTGTGTGAACACTCTGAATTGATCACAGATTTGTACATACGATACACTACATTCTGGCCCCTCAGTTAGACTCACAATTTAATTTTAATTTTTGAATATTATTTTGAAATATTTAATTTCATTTTGAATTAATTTTATAAACATTGTTTAATTTTTATTTTTATTTTATGATTTATACTGTTTCTTTGACTTACAATCTCCATATATGACATTGTATGATATTTTCTCCTAGCATTAGAAACTTTATTTTTATTTATTTTATTTTATTTTTTGTCTTTTTGAGACAGGGTCTCACTATGCAGTTCAGGCTGGCCTTAAGCTCACTTTGTAGCTCAGGCTGGTCTCGAACTCACAACAATCCTCCTGCCTCAGCCTCCTGAGTGCTGGGATTACAGGCATGCGCCACCACGCCGGGCTTACATTAGAAACTTTAAAAAGTGTACTTCCCTTTTCTTTTTTGGCTGCCTCAGGAGGCCTTCAGGGCAAGTCTGGTGTGGCTTGCAGGTCTGGGGATTGAACCACAGCTTCCTCATTACTTTGTTTAAGAAGTCACTTAAACAACTGAGCTAATGGGCAGGCTCGCTGTACTTCCATTTTCCATTGACTTTATGTTAGTTCTTTCTTGTCTTTTACACACACACACACACACACACACACACACACACACGAAAAAATATGTATATAACCTGACAAGATTGATTCTGTTTTGTGGATATCTTCAGTGACATTTCAAATGGGTTCATCTAATATAATTATATTTTATCCTTTCTGCTGGTGGACACTGCAGAACATCATCAGTCTCTCTTTCGACCACTGTCATGTCTAAGTCAGAGTCTCCCAAGGAGGCTGACAGCTACAGAAGCTCTTCATCGGAGGGCTGAGCTTTGAAACAACTGATGAGAGTCTCAGGAGCCATTCTGAGCAATGGGGAACACTCACAGACTGCGTGGTAACAAGAGATCCAAACAGCAAGCGTTCCAGGGACTTTGGGTTTGTCACGTATGCCACTGTGGAGGAGGTGGGTGCAGCCATGAATCCACGGCCACACAAAGTGGACGGAAGAGTTGTGGAACCAAAGAGAGCTGTCTCAAGAGAAGATTCTCAAAGACCAGGTGCCCACTTAAGGGTGAAGATCTTTGTTGGTGGCATTAAAGAAGTTACTGAAGAACATCACCTATGAGATTATTTTGAACAATATGGAAAAATAGAAGTGATTTAAATTATGACTGACTGAGGCAGTGGAAAGAGGAAGGGCTTTGCTTTTTTAACCTTGATGACCGTGATTCTGTGGATAAGATTGTCATTCAAAAATACCACACTGTGAACGGCCACAGCTGTGAAGTGAGGAAAGCCCTGTCCAAGCAGGAGATGGCCAGTGCTTCATCTAGCCAAAGAGGTCAGAGTGGTTCTGGAAATTTTGGTGGTGGTTGTAGAGATGGTTTTGGTGGCAGTGACAGTTTCAGTAGCGGAGGAAACTTCAGTGGTCGCGGTGGCTTTGGTGGCAGTGGAGATGGCTACAATGGACTTAGTAATAATGGAAGCAATTATAGAGGTGGTGGAAGCTGCAATTACAACAGTCAGTCTTCAAATTTTGGACCCATGAAGGGAGCAAACTTTGGAGGCAGACGCTCTGGGCCCTAAGGTGGTGGAGGACAATATTTTACCAAACCACGAAATCAAGGTGGCTGTGATGGCTCCAGCAGCAGCAGAAGCTATGACAGTGGCAGAAGGCTTTAAACACTTCCAGGAGACAAAGCTTAGCAGGAGAGGAGAGCCAGAGAAGTGACAGGGAGGCTACAGGTTACAGCAGATCTGTGAACTCAGTCAAGTGCAGTGGTAGTGGGGCCTGGCTCTACAAAAAAGACATGTTCTAGACAATACTCACGCATATGGGCAAAAACCTCGAGGACTGTATTTGTGACTAATTGTGTAACAGGTTATTTTAGTTTCTGTTTGTGGAAAGTGTAAAGCATTGCAACAAAGGGTTTTGCACCCATGCTGTTGATTGCTAAATGTAATAGTCTGATCATGATGCTGAATAAATGTGTCTTTTTTTAAATGTTCTGGGTAAAGTTAGTCTACTCTGGAGCCATCTTGGTTAACATCCCCAACAGTGTGAAGTTAGAATTCCTTCAGGGTGATGCCAGGTTCTACTTAAAATTTCTTTACAATTGTTTGGTTAAAGGAGTCATTGTCTTCAGAAATCTTGGTGTAGTTGAACTGACAGTTATTGCTGTGACCTCTGAATTTGACCATTGAAAAGGTCACCCAAGCAGACAGCCAGCTGTTTGGTTATAAAAATGATGGTTGGCACATCCTGTATGTCTAAATTAATAATGGTACCAGATACAATGATAGATCGGGTTGAAGCTGTATATCATTCATTGTCATGTGTAATCAATAAATGATTTACTTCTCTTGAATGAAAAAAAATATATTTTACATAGTGCTGCATAATTACCATTTTGAGAGCTCTTTATTCTTTATCTAGGACTGTATATCAACTTCTCTTGCCTTTTGAATTATGGTCCTTGCTATTTTCTATATGCTACATCTGGAGGCATTAGAATATTTTGAGTTTAGCCAGGCGTGGTGGTGCATGCCTGTAATCCCAGCACTCGGGAGGCTGAGGCAGGAGGATTATTGTGAGTTTGAGACAAGCCTGAGCTACAAAGTAAGCTTAAGGTCAGCCTGAACTGCACAGTGAGACCCTGTCTCAAAAAGACAAAAAAAAAAAAAAAAAAAAAA
>PVKA01041537.1:0-18020 GCA_004027165.1 Ctenomys sociabilis | reverse complement strand
AATAAAATAAAAATAAATGGAAAAAAAAAAGATAAAAAAAAAAAAACCCAGCCCACGGTCAGCTCGGGGCTTTTCTTTTCCTGCGTGTTCAGTGAGCCCCATGCATGCATGGAAAATAAAATCCCCTTGCTTTTGCATGAGAGGACGTCTCTTGGGGTCTTCCTTCATGGCGACTCGACCCTTACAGTAGTTCCTGATAGAAAAGCAGCATGGTATTTTAACTGGGTCCTTTGGTGTCTATTTTGGAACAAATAGCAGAGAATGAAGCCAGTTAGGAGTTTTTGTCTTTTTCTATTTTTTTGGTGCAGGGTCTCCGCAGTAACCCAAGTGAATAGTGACGGTGGCTTAGACTAAGGCCCTAGGCACAGGAGAGGTGGGGTCAAGTTCTGCATAAATATTGAAAGGATGGCTGGAAGTTTGCTTTAGTAGATGTACAAGAGAGGAACCAATGACTTTGATAATTTTGGTGTGAACAATGGAATAGTTGGATTTCCGGATACAAGGATGGTGAGGTTAAAAAGAAACAAGGACTGGATAAATGTCAAGGATATATTAATACTTTTAGAGGAATGCTAGACAGCCAGATGATCATACAAGGCCACACAGTGTACACAGATCTGGAATTCAGGAAGTAATGGTTAATAAAGAGACTGCAGTATTTAGAGGCTATTTATGAAAATGAGTGAAATTACCATGAGAAAAAGGGTGAATAAAAGAGAGAAGTAGTCTAATGATCCAATCCTTCAGTATGCCAGTGTTGAACTATTAGACAGAGAAATCTAGTAAGTTCACACAGTTTGAGGTACAAGGATCCTACACACATGCATCTAGGGGGTTTACACACACACACACACACACACACACACACACACACACACACACAGAAATACACAAAATTACAAGAGCTTTAAATATTCTTGAATCCTCTGCAAATATGGACTTCATTAATTGTAGAACTAGTAGATTCTTCTGGAAATCCTTCTATATTTCTTCAAGTATGATTCTATGTCATTGTGTTGTTCCATGATACCCTACACCTGAATTTCCACATCCTAAAGACATGATAAATCTTCTGTTTTTTTTCTACAAAACTCTAAGGTACTTGAGGACCTGAGCTTGTCTTACTGTTGCAGCTCAGTAGATCTAGCAAGTACTAACTACAAACTAAGTACTCAATAAAAATTGTTCAATTCAATTTTTTAAAAAAAGGATTGTCAGAGTTTGACAAGGTGAGGACAACTGAAATAAAGATAAAACTATAGGAATGCCAGGCTATTTACCTTAAATTTTCCTGGGCCTTCAAGTCAAATCTATCGTCACAATCTACTCTATTTGCTTAACTTATACATGGCTACTGTGACTTTCCAGACCCTGATATATTGTTTTATGAACATATCATCCAACTCAAATAATTTCTCTTCTAATCTCTGACTTTTGTTTCATCAAAGTTAACTCCCTGTCCCATTCCAGTTAAGTCAGGATCCACTCTCAAATAACTAGTAACCTCAGTGATTACTTTATTCTATTTTGACCTATTCAGTTGCAATGTGAGAATTTAATTTTTTGCAGTGTATAGAATACTTCAATTTAAAATTTCAAATATTAGTTTAATTTAAAAATCCTATAGATCTATTGCATTAAATTAGTGCTTTTTATAAAGTTCAACAGAAACATTTGAGGACTTATTTACACTTATACCTCCATATTTGCTTTTTTTTGAGTGCGTGTTTTAGGGAAGGGTCTACAGGGTGTTCAATGTCTCACTACTAGATTAGACTCATAGTGATCCTCCTGTTTAAAGGCTCTCAAGAGCTAGGATTCCAGGCGTGCACCACCAAGACCAGTCTCAATTGCCATCTCAATGTGCCCCGGGGACAAGGCAGACCCAGGGGTAGAACTCCCAGCCTCTGTACTTCCTTGCACTGAGCTATTTGGCTAGCCTAAACTTCCCTATTATAGACTTGAAAAAGATGCTTTTAAGTTGCTATAAGTATTTTACGTCAAATATCATGAATTTACTTATTTATTTTATTGAGAAACAAATAGCAATGAGACAGTTTGAAAACCGATTAACGGATAGTTTCAATAATTCTACATTGCATATTGTTGTCTTTGTAGTTATTATACATGGTACAAGATGCAGACATGATATCCTGTCCAAACACTATTAGTACAACTTTTTCTTCTATTTGAATTAAGAGAAAGTAGCTGTATATCTATCCTAACCACTTTGTATACACAGATACAAAATGGTCCTTCATTTGTATCCCCTTTTTTTGTTTAGTTTTGTCAGAGACAGGTATTCCATTGCCATTTAAATACTATAAGTCCATGAATTCAGCAAAATAATCCAATATAGTCCAGTAGTCTGTCACAGTAGTGGGTTATCCGTAGGACTGCTAATGTCAGAACTTGTTGACTTGAACCATATTAATATGGATTTATTTTTTATACCTTGTTTTTATACTTTTCTACTGGATGGTTAAGACCAAGATAAAATAAGACTTATATAACAAGAAATGTAACTTCTGTATCTGATAAAGTCAGTCAAATGCCCTCAGATGTTCCCTGAAACCCTGTAGGTTGTAGACCCTTTGTCAGTGTCAGCCATGTGGATGAATCATGACCATTGCTTCACCAATTTGCTCTTCGTGAAAGCCAGAGAGAATGTTTTCTCTCCATGTGACTCTCCTTAGGCACACTTCTTCGAGCACTTTTCTCTGTGGCCCCATAATCTCCTTGATCAGTAAATTTGAGACACAAGTGAGTTACAGGATGTTAAAGTACAGGTTCTCTTATGTCCAGAGTCTTCACTGACTTTGAAAGGCTAGGACCAAAATGTTGGCTGTCCTTACGGCCCTTTTTTTCTCTAATTTTTGGTCTGTAAACTTAAGTTGTTAACCTTCCAGAAGAGAAGTTTAATGATAGTATTATCCTATAACATAGGCAGTTGAGCTTAACCTCGCTATCTGAATATCAAACATCTTAGATATAACATGGAACAAGTATTTTCCATCATGTATTGATATGTTAAACTTTAAATCCCTGCAGAATATGAAGAAAAAAAGAAAAAAATGAAAAGATAGGAATTAAACAACTACATATTTTTACACAGAAATTTAGAATTCTAACCATATGCAGCATTATAGCAGGACAGTCCTATAAAATTTTTTTCTTGTCTCTTGTTTTCATTTATTACCCTTTTTTAAAAAACAAACATTTACTTGAGAGACAATATGGCAGCAATTGGTATAATATGACAATCAGTATGTATTTAGAAGCCTGGAATGACAGGCATCCCAAGCATGGCCCTAATATTACACATCACAATTTTCAGTGCAGTTGCTTAGTTCACAGGTATCATCATATATAGTCAGTCAGGGTGAGAATCACACCAATTGACTGCTAGTTTCAAAAACCTGCTGAAGATTCTCAGGATCATTGCCTTACCCATCTTGTGCATATAAATGATGGGTAATGCCTTACCCATCTTGTGCTTTGCCCCTGTCATGTTTCCTAGCTTTTCTCCTTGCCCTCTCTTTGTTGTTTAATCCTTAAGTTCTCATTTACTTTTTTTTTTAAAGTAAATGAACTTTTTTTTGTATAAATTTATTTATTTATTTTTTATTTTTATTTTATTGAAGTACAAATATCAGTGAGACAGTTTTAAGATATCTTGACAAGATGGATTTGATAAATTAATACATTGCAAGCTGTTTTCATAATGTTTTGGTATCATAGAAGGTGCATACATGATATTATACTTACAAACATTATTATACCGTATGTCTCTTATCAGTAAATAGAGTGTAGCTGTTTGTGTATCTTATTTTTTATACCCAAATTACATCAAAGATTCAATAATTAATACTTTCTACCTTGTTATTTTCCTAATACTTTCTGCCTTGTTATTTTCCTAGTGGTTGTCCATAATACTAGAAGCCGACATAATATCCTGTCCAGCCACCATTAGTGCAAATCTTGCCTCTCATAGAATTATGTAGAAGCATAGTTATCTATCCCAACTGTACTGTCCATACACACACATCATGATTTTTCCTTTCTATACCCTTTCCTTTGTCTACACCTGTCAAAGATGGGCACTCCATTGTCATTCAACTAATTTAGGTGCCTGAACTCGATGACACAATCCAACACAGTCCAGCATTCCACAACAATAGTGAGTTATCTGAAGAAGTTGTCGACCATAGCCACTTACAGCCCAATTTACTATTATGGCCCCGTGGGGTATATCTCATTTTTATACTTTTCTGCTGGATGGTTAAGATCTAGATAGAGCAAGACTTGTATACCAACACATGTACTTATTGTTTCTTATGAGGTCAGTGAACTCCCCTCAGGGTTTATCTTATAGTCCTGTACCTTATTCTGTAGATGCTTTGTCTGTGTCATCCATGTGGATGAGTCACGGCCAATGCTTGACTAGTTTGCTCTCTGTGAGAGCCTGAGAGAAAGTTTTCTCTCCATGTGACTCTCCCACACTATAGAACTTCGATCTCTTTCCTCTGTGGCTCCATAATCTCCTTGTTCAGAAAATTTGGAGCTCACCTGAGTTTCATGATGTTGTAGTACAGGTTCTCCTATGTTCTCATTTACTTTTAATTGTGTTATACTTTTCTATTTTTATTTGTCCTTTTGAGTTCTTACACTTAGGGATACTATATGGTATTTACACATGTGGGTCTGGTTTATTTCACTTGAAGATATGAGTATATCTTCAAGTGGCATCACCTAAATATAAAAGCTTTGAGTTTACCATTCTTTATACCTGAGTAATACTCCATTGCAAAAATCATGAAATTAAAGAAATATAGGAACTTAATTTTTCAATACTATTTTTCTGTGAATTTTAAGTTAAATTTATAGGTATTTAAACCTGTAAATATTTCCTAAATTAATGAACAAAACATGAGCTAGGCAGGCACACGTGTCTATAGTACTAGCACACTGGGGGGCTGGAGGATTGCAAATTCAAGTTCATCCTAGGCAACTGACATAATGAATCATATCTTAAAACAGAAAAGTTAAGAAAGGCCAGGAGTGTAGCTCAATGCAAGGGCCCTGGGTTCATACTTCAGTACTACACATATACACTCATAAAGTTGTAGCACAATACATCTACAGTTTTTTACATTCCATCTAGAAAAGAGAGTCTTAAAAGACAGAAAAAGAATAAGAGTATCTGACTTAAAAGTGAGGTAATAAAAGGCACTATGACTTCCCACTTGCTTTTTCTTGTATTCTCGACCATGGGAGAAGCCAGCTGCTGGGTACTGAGGTGCTATGGAGGTGACTAAGTAGCAGGGCACAGTGGCCTCCTGTCAAGAGCAGGAGTTGATGAGTCACCTGGAAAGAGCTGTGTGCCCAGTCTAGCCTTCTGACAATCAGAGTCCCAGGATAGATAGGAGTGCACCATTATGAGAAAGCCTGGGCCCAGGCCACCCTGCAAACACAAAACAGAGCATAGCATCTATTCTTAATACCTTGATGTCAGAGCTTACAAACTCAGGGGGTTATTGTAGTTAATCAACTTATTCCCCTCATGTTTTCATTTGTTCCTAAGGATTTGAAGAACTTTCAATACTTCTAGATAAAAGGTGTTCCCTTCATATTCTTTGGTTTTAAAAATAAGGTTTAGTCAGCAGGTTGTAAGAAAGGATAATTCTACTGAGATTTTATGAAAGTGAGTCCTGTAGAGCATTTGTGTAAATCCCATGACCTAGATCTTCCTGGGGTATTTTATACCTGAAGTCTTGTGCTTTGGAAAATTCCTTAAATCTCAAGGGAAGATAAATTTGAGTAAGGTACATAACATCCCAGGTATTGGACATGGCCAGCTGGTTCTTTGGTATGGTACTAGGAATTGGAACTTAGCCTACAGAAATCTAGTGTATTAGTTTTCTCATTGCTGTGACAAAAAGATAGCCACACATTAAAGAAGGAAGATTAATTTTGGCTCACAGTTTCTGAGGGCTCAATTCATGGTTAGCTGGCTCTATGGCAGAAATATCATAGCAAAGAGATGTTGAGGAGTGAAGCTACTTAGTTCACAGTCTGAGAAGCAGAGATTTGAATCAGCAACACAAAGGATGGGGAGGGACTATATACAGATCTTATAGTCACGTCTCCGTGACTTACCCAGACACACTCAGAGGTGTGGTTATTAATACTGGACATGGCTCCCACACTGATAAAATTGACAATTACATTGAGCCATGATAGGGAGATTGTTTTAAAGCTCCCCTTGCAAGTTTCAAGATCCAAAATTCTCTGATCCAGCACCTAAGAAAGAGCCTGAAGATATTTGTAGTAGCAAAGGGAAAGCTGAAAGATGT
This sequence comes from Ctenomys sociabilis, assembly GCA_004027165.1. Classification (NCBI taxonomy): domain Eukaryota; kingdom Metazoa; phylum Chordata; class Mammalia; order Rodentia; family Ctenomyidae; genus Ctenomys; species Ctenomys sociabilis. The sequence goes on along the minus strand of PVKA01041537.1, from coordinate 11,664 downwards.
TATAGAACTAAGCAAGCCCAGATGAAGTTCAAGATTTTATCACAAAGCAAGGCAGATATATTCTAAATTCTAAGCAGGCAGAGTCCAGGAAGTTGTATAGTTTTGAGGAGCAGGATCGGAGTTGAGAAATGGAAGGTAGGGAGTTTGAGTAGAAGAAAGTGAGCAACAGAGGAGCCACTGAGCCAGGAGGATTCACAGATCTGTGATCTTGGGAAACTTGTGTAACAAAACCAGAGCATTATTCTTTCCCTTTGTTCAGTTACTATGAGTTCAGAAGAAGGAATTCAGGAGCAGTGACATCGTGTGCTATGAATTTTAACTACAAGCCCAAGTATAGAGTTCAGTAGAAGAATACGTGCTCAGCATGTGCAAACCCAAGTTTGATTTCCAATACCACACACATATAAAGATTTAAAAATGGCTGTGCACTATATCTAGCACCTCATGCCATGTTAGGTATTACAGAGAAAATATTTTCTGTATTCAGTATACAGACCAGTCTGAGAGCTTCAGATACATGTAGTAAACTCAGGCTAGTCAAAGGCCTCTGGATGTCAAGTTAAGAACAGAGCTAGTAGAATCTTCAACTCTTTTCATTCACTTGTGTGAACTGGAGAGTCCTTTATTTTCTGTTTTCTCATATTTAATTACAGTGGCTTTAACTTTTTTGACTTTGTTTCTATTTCTCATGAGATAGAATCTCATTATATAGATGAGCTGGTCTTGAACTCGCTATCTAACCTAGGATAGCCTCAGACTTGTGATGATCCTACTGCCTCATCCTCCCAAATATGGGGCTTATAGCCATGTATCACCATGCATGATCGGATTGCGTTTTGATTTTTATGGTTTATTTGTTTCCTTTTTGGGGTTCTGTGGATCAAGGCCTCCTATGTGCTACTCAAATGCTCTCTCATTGAGCTACAAACTCTGGTTCTGAATCTTAATGAGACATTAAACTGTCACCACATCTTCCCAGACACAATTTTGGGACAATGAATTCATTTGGAAGACTGAATTTCTAGTTAATTTATATAGTAAGCAATATGTCAGGAACAAGGAGACAAAGAAAGGCCTTCAGTTCTGGCACTGGGATGTCACTCCACTAGTTCTGTAGTAGCCCATTAAACCAGAACTGTTCCAAAATGGACAGTTCAGCACATTTAGTGATATGTCAGAACCACAGAATAAATTTGATTTCCCAGTTCCAATCTGCACAGTTCATTTTGACACAATGGCCCCTTCATTTAAAAACCACTGCGAGTTTTCCATATAGAAAATATTGGGTCTGGAACTGCAGAGAAAACAAAACAAAGAAAATAGATCTCTTCTTTTGCCTCCATGCTTCTTGCTTTCTTCCTTTGTTTTTTCCTTCCTTCCTTCCTCCTTTACTCCTTTTCAGCACTTATTTTTTTGGGTAAGGACAAGTCTACAGTGGTGAGCATGAGTGAAGAATCTCTGCTCTTACAGTGCAGGTGAATTAGCAGATATCAATCATATAATCACACAAATATGTGTAAAATTGCCATTGTGGTTAAGTGCTTCAAAAGAATACCACATGGAGTTATGATAATGTATATTAAAGAAATGTGGGTCAGAAAAGCTTGTTCTGTGAAAGGGTAGCTTTAATGAAGATCTGAAGAATAAATCACAATAACCAAAAACGTGGTATTGTAACATAAAGTAAAGAATATACAAAGGCTTTGGATAAAACTACCTTTGTTAGGACAGGAAGCCAGTGGGGCCCAGTGGGCTTACTCCTCCTAAGAGTAAGACAAAGGTCTGAAGGAAAGCTCAAGACTAAAGCCAGAAACATGTGAATGAGTTAGATTAGTTAGATAAAGGGGACAGAGATGGAAGAGATTAGTCTCAAGGTGAAAATTTCTCTGTGAAAGAATTCATTTTCTGGTGCATCTTGTAGCCTGGTGTGATCATGAAACTTAAGTTTTAGTCAGTAAGAAGCAAGAAAGAACATAAGACTCTAAAGTGGAAAATAGCAAGCTCTTCGATCCCTTTCCTTTCTGCTAACTGGAATGAAGATGAAATCTTAAGAGCAGGAGCAGACACATTATATGTTTGAAAATTATAGCCCTTTGCCAAGAGAATGAAAGAACATATGAAATTATAATAGGACAGCCCCTAGTTCCTAGAATGAAATGCTTGAGAGTAGTGTCAGGAATGATAGCTAGATGTTTGCTCAAAGCTTCATGTGCACAAAGGTGGGTTTTGGAAGGTGACTGGAAAATAGGGAGGTCATAATCCTCGGGGGATGAATTACAGTGAAAACTGAGGCTGGGAGATAAAGCCAGGATGGAGTAGGTGGCTCTCTGGGAGCATGACTTGGAAGGGTCTATTATTCTTTCTCCTCCCTTGACCTTGCTCCCTGCTTCCTACTTTCCATACCATGAGAAACCCTATTCTGCCCTGCTCCCTTGTGGTGCCCTCCTGTCTTGGAGCCAACCCTCCATGGACTGAAACCTGTGCAAGCTGTGAGCCAAAATGAACCCTACCTCAATGTGGGTGATAGGTGTTGTGTCTCAACAGTGTGAAAGTAACTAAGAGAGTAAGGTGTTCCAAATAATGCAGCTTGGGCAGATAATCCCACTGGGCTCAGCTGGCTTCTGGTCCCGGAGCTCCTTCCCAGATCTGAGCAACTACATCAAGGACAGCAACGTGTAATCCAAAACCCATGGTTGGATACTTCTTATATTGATCTTCTAAATGTGCACCATTTCTGATGTCTTATCAATTGTTGTACTCTCTTTAAAATAAATTTTAAAAAAGACAAGGAAAAAAACTTCAGATTTCTTGAAAGCAAACTCCAATATTCAATTATTTCCCTGATCTTTCATAACTGTATCTATTAATCTGAGCAACAGATTTGATCATAAAAATAGATAATATAACAACCATTGTAGATTAACTATTCCTGTTTTGAAAATCTGTAACATATGATTGTTGTATGTTGCCCTGTTTCTTTTTTCTATTTGTTTTTGCTTCTGTTTTTACCCTTCAAAATAAAATAAAATTAAGGCATAAAAAATAAAGTAGATTAGGAGCAGTTTTACAAGAAGAGTTGAGGTGAGAATGTGGGATTCATACCTTTTCTCCTTTCCCTGCTCAGTGGTGTCACTTTGTTTTGAGCTTTACACCAAACATTTTATAATTAATCAGTGAACTATTTTTTAAGTAATCCAGAGAAGAAAGAACTATGAAAAATGACGTGATATAATAAATAAAGGCTGCCAGATAGCTCAGTGGACTAAAGCGCCTTTTTCAGCAGGCACAGCCGCTGGGATTTGGTCCCGACCTGCTGTGCCGGCCCCACCCTCAGGGCCTGAGAGGAGGACTGAGTCTGGGCATGGTGGCACACACCTGTAATCCCAGCACTTGGGAGGCTGAAAATCGGGAGAATCACTAGGACTCTGACACTTTCCCACAGCCAACAGGAGGATAAAGATGGATGTTCTTTACATGGTGGAGCTAAATTCTATGCTTTTTTCTCCTCTCACTCCAGCATGTACACATAGGGAGAGGCCTTTTGAATTTGAGATTAGAAGACAGGATAAATCAACATGAATGCCCTTAAATCTTATCTGTGTGACGTGTCCCAATAAAAGAAGACTCTCACATCTCAGGTATCTGGATATCACTGCATAACACAAAGAAGATTTCACAATACATTTCTTCTCACATAAGTCAAAATATTTTCTGATATTCTTAATTGAACATTTCTTCATTTTTTAAATTTCTTATCTAAGTGTGGAATCTTGCAGGATAACTTGGTGCTGGCAGGCTAAATTGATAAGTTATATGAAGTCTTTGAATGTATCATCATTAGAAAAATCTCCACCTCAAATATGATTTGGAGAATTAAATTGGATAGTGTGGACAGTACAGTAAATACTTAAGGAATTTGGTTAGGAGGCTAAAATAGGTGTGTACTGTGAACGGTGCAGATTAGCAAATTATACCTTAATTGGAAGTTGGTTTTTTTGCTGTGCATGTTTTGATTCCTTTTCAAATTAATGTTTTAGCTCTTATTTCTAGTGATAAGGGTTGAAATTAGAGCCCTTGAAACTAAGAAAATCTTCAACATTATGTAAAGAAAGGCATCTATGTTTCTCTCCCATTTATTACATAAAGCTCTCTAAATTCAAACCAAAATTGTTTTAGTTCTTTTTATAACTACTTCACATTAAACAAAGACCTAATTTTAAAATTATTATCACCCTTAGAGTCTAGATTTCTTTTATTCCCCTGCCTGGGAAGTGTTCATACGATATTTTTCTGCATGAAGTCATTTACATTTTTGAAGGCCAAGTTTCTTTTCATGTAGACAGTTCTAACTTCCTTGGATTACACTTTATATTTCTGGTGTCCCTGGTGTTCGGCACTCTTCCCAAGCTAGGATCATCTTAAAATTTTATGAGTATGTTTTGTGGTCTGCATCTTTCCCCAACACATTAAAAAATATATTGAGTTAAAAAGATACACACATCCCTATTGTACATGAACTTACTGCATCTCACTAATTCAACAAACATTCCTGTAACATTTATTCAACTCACTTCAACAAGCATTTTTAAATGCCTTATATATAGAGGAGGCTTGAGGTGAAGTTGCGCATCAGCTCACAGAATGATTTTACATGTAAATTCCCCACGTGAAACCATATAATATCTGTGTATTGCCCTTTGATTTTTGCTCAGTGCAAAGGTGAGAGAATATATCTTATTTGCTTGAATCCAGCATAGTTTGAAAACTAAAGGCTTACTTAATTCAGCAAATATAGAAATGATAGATAGTGGCCATGTATCTATATACTTGTTTAAATTTCATGTAAACTAATTTATAATCAAGGAAGCAAATGATTTTGAAGTTGAAAGACACTAAAGGGGCTACTTGATGTGACACTTCACAAGCCTACAGAGAGTGAACTGTTCAAACATGATCCAAAAGAGTTAGAAAAACATCTAGGATTGTACAGTATATGTTTTCTACTAGTTTGTACTGCCTCAGCAAGTTATATATGTTTTCTATTCTTTGGCAAGCTCTTTAAAGACTAGGTTTCTATGAAGTGTAGATAGTATACTTATTCTATTATATTTTAATTATTAAATGAGTTGACTATATATAAAATTGATATTGAATATTAAAATCTTATAACAGTTTTGTGAGTTTGTGTTTTGGATATGGGAGAAATGACTGATTTGGTGGACTGATAGTCCACCAAAAATTCACACTTCTTCTACACTCATAAGTTATTCCTGGTATGTGACCACCCCAGTTCTCTTTGCATTTGGATAGTTACAATCATCTAATGGAAACAAAGTGTGTTCCAAAGACCTGATAAAAAAATGGGCATCCAAGATGAATACACACTTCTCATATGAAGAAATGCAAATGGCAAATAAATATATGAAAAAATGTTCACCATTATTGGTCATTCAAGACATTCAAATTAAAACAACACTGAGATTCTATCTCACCCCAGAAAGAATGGATAACGTCAAGAACTCAACCAGTAACATTCTGGAGGGGCTGTGGGGAAAAGGAACCCTTCTCTATTGCTTGTGGGAGTGTAGATGGTACAACCACTGCGGAAATTAGTGTGGAGAATCCTCAAAAAACTAAAATTAGAGAGCATTCAACTGAGCTATCCCCTTCCTGGGTACTTTTCCAGAAGAACTAAAAATATTGTACCATAGCTATACATGTGTACCCATGTATATAGCAGTATAATTTGTCATAGCTAAATCTTAAAAACAACCCAAATACCCATCAACTGAGGAATGGATAGAAAAGATGTATTATTTTTATATAGTGGGCTATTAGTGAGCTATAAAAAATGATGAATTCAAGGTTTTCATAGGCACATGGATGCATCTAGAGACCATATTCTTAGGTGGAATAAATCAGACTTGCATGTGCAAACATTGTACTGTCTCCTTAGTGTAAGAACCTGAAAGAGTAAATGAAATATACAAGGTACGCTAGATACTGTTCAAAAGGAAGGAACAGCTTGGATGAGGAAAAGGAAAAAAGAAAGAAGGGAGAGAAAAAGATATATATATAGCTTTGATTATTATGCTTCTGATTTCTATTGGTCTATTGAATGGATCAGTTAATGTTTAATTTTTGATTTTTTTAACAATTTGTTGACCAATTTTCAAGCTTATTTATATCTGGTTATCTGAACAACTAATTAGAAGACTACAGTATGCAACATACTACAGTATGCAATATAACAAACAACCTATTATTTTGTTTAGTGAAATTTTATATCTTTTCTAATGTTTTTTTAAAAAAATTTTAAATTATCTTTCCAAAAAAGGAAAAAAAAAACTCTAGTAACCCTGACATCTATACCTTATTCCTTTTTCTTTTTTATATGTTGCAGACTCTAACATTCTGAAAGATATGATAGAGCTTGTGAAAAAGAGAAGCCCTTGTTCTGAAAATTATGTGCAAAGGAGAGGAACCAATCGATTAATCACACCTGTACCATAAGATGAGTTCCTATGTTAGTTTTCTGACACTGTGAAGATACCCAAGAAAATCAATCTATGAGGAGGAAAAGCTTATAAGGATAAGAACATCCGAGGTTTTTGTGCAGTCAGTGCTATTGCTTCAGGACTGTGATGAGGCAGTACTTCGTGCCTGGACTCTGAGTACAGCAAGCTGCTTACCTCAACTTGGCCAGAAAGTCAAAGAGAAAGAGAAAGAGGCCGGATGCTGCATTTCCTCTTCAAGGACACCCCTAGTGATCCAACTGCGCCTCCCTCCTTGAAGATTCTATCACTTCTCAATAATGCCATGCACCGAGAGCCAACCCTTTAACACAGGGAACTTGGGAAAAACCAAACCAAAGCAGTTAGAAATAAACTATAAAACCATTGTTGTGTTAAGTCACTGTCTTGAGACAGTATTTGCCATTGTAGTTAAAAATGATCCTAACATAGAGGTCATCATAGAAAGCCCTTAAGGTTAGAGGATTTTGCGATTGCATTTTGAAGGTGTTACACTTCCACACTACTGGGAGTTCAATCCATTACTTGATTTTGAATGACTTTTCATTCTAGTCTCCTATCTTCCTGATTGATTTTGTCAGGGACATATTCTCCTTTATTTAAAAATATCTCAAAGACATCAGCTCCTGAATGGTATATTCTGATGCAATCAGAAGAATGAAAAAGCTCTGGGAAAGAACTTTTAAGAAAGTAGGTGCATTACTGTCCTTAATGCTGCCCACACCAACACTTTCTCCTTAAATGCTGAGGGATCTCACTGTCTATCCACTTGTGTCTACCCAGGAAGGAGTGATCCTATAACCAGTGAACAAGAGAGCAAAAGAAATGTGTCACTTTGGGGCCAAAGAATTTGAACTGATGAGCTGGCTCTTTGCTCTCCCTCATCCTCTAAGGTGGTTATCTTAGAAATGGCAGCTGTCTCAAATAGTAGGCTTAGGATTTTGGAGTAAACTGAAACTTTAAGGTACCAGATGAAACATCACCTCTTCCAGCTCTGACCCAGATTTTCATGAAAATACATAAATTGTGGTGTCAAGCCACTGAGACTGGTGTTTTAATTTTGACTGTAGTGGTTACTTACAAGTGATTAATACAAAGTGTCCAACTGTGAAGTGTAAATGAAGGGTGACTTTTGGAGGGGAATATTTATAAATTTTGAATGTTTGATGTATTTCTTAATCAGCTAGGGCAAGAAAATAGAAGAAGCAAATTTTGTAGCATAAAGAGACCACTACTGAATTTCAATGGCCCTTTTCAGGAAAGCTTCTAAGAGTCACAGTGTATTAAGACTAGTGCTGTGAGGAGAAAGAGAGAAAAAAAGAATGACCTGCGATTCTTACTTAAACAGAAACAAAGTTATAAGCAGCACTACCTCAACCACAGCCATACATAGAGCTAATGGCAATGAGAATCAAACCTTGGTAGTGTGATGAGGCTAATGAAGCCAATTTGGAAAGTGGAATTCTAATTTAATCGGTCTACTATAGGCTCAGCATGCATAACTAAAAAACTGGAAATACAACTTGCTCCAAAATGTGAAAGCTGAGCATCAACATGACTCAGATGTGCATGTTGATACACTTTCAATATTAACAATTCTTAATAAGTAGAGCCTATGCAAATATTTAGAAATATGCAAAATGAAGATACGTGAAAGACTTCTGATTCCAAATATTTTATTGTAAGGGTTAATTAACCATAATTTGACCTGTAGTTCTAAATGAATTTATACTTTTTCTTGTTGTCTCAGTTTCCTTGTTATAAAATAAGTATGTCATCTCTCTCTTGCTCATCTTATACCATTATAGTGAAGATAAAATTATATAATTCAGGATGAAGCCCAAGGAAGTTCCAAGCTGCTATAAAATATGTTGTATCATTATGATGCTTAGACCTCTCAACTTGCTGTTCTCACTAACCAAACAGAGGAAATCCCATTGTGATAAATATCTGCAACTTGTTTTTTAAATAAGACTAGTACTATTTCTTACTTATCATAGCTATAATTGCACAAGCATGGAATATTTTACTTAATAGATCTATAATGATGTTTATGAAACTTTCTACTGTAGCTGAAATGTTGCTTTTATTTTTATAAGGCTAGATACTACTAGACTCTTCAGTTCAAAACACATTGAAGTGTTTTATTGTGCATTTGAAGAAGTAGATGTTTTAAAATCACAGGGCTCCAGCTTTAGATTCTATTCTGAATCTCAGTATCTCTCTGATTCTACAGGACCTCATTATATTGCATTTCTTTTCTAAAGCCAACAATTTGGTTTTTCCTTCGATCATTTGCATGATCACAAAATGTTTATGATTATCTTCCATCTCAAAAAATAAAAACAAGATATGCATCATCTCTGATCCCGTCTCTTTCCAAGTCATGCTCCTTCAATTTATCTTCCTTGAAAAGATTGTTAGTATTTGGTCTAATTTATTCTTCTCTTAATCTCTCATAGTACTTTCCAGCTGGGCCTTAATACCTACAACTCCACTGAAACTTTATTCAATACTAATTATGACCTACATATCATGTAATATTTTTGTCTTTTCTAACCTACCTTATATACATATATAAAGTTGATCTAATGCAATACTGAATATTAGAAAAAATGATTCTGTACCTTCAAGATATTAAAGTCACTTATTTCTAACCTAGAATTTTATGGCAAACCAATAAAAATTAAAATACAAGGTAAAGAGATTTTATAACTCTCAAGTTCTTAAAAACATGCTCATTAATAATTTCTCTAGAAGCTACAAAATGGCGTATGGCACTAAATGAAAGAATAAATCTTGAATCAAAAGACATGTGATGAAGAAATGAAGAGCTCTCCACTGGAGAAGGGAAATGGAATTCCTAAAGGATCCTAAAGAAAGACCTGGTGACAGTGGTCTTAGTTACTTTCTCATGTCCGAGACAATACCTGATACCCACAACTGTAAAGAAGAAAAGTCTATTTTGGCTCAGTCTATAGAGCTTCAGGTCATAGCTGGCTGGCTCTGACGCAGGTCAGCAGGGCAGAGGAATGTTGATCCTGACATGACAGCAGGAGGCAGCAAGACCAAAGCAGAGGAAGAGATAGACCCTTCCCAGCAGGGCCCCTGTGACCCACCTCCTCCATCCAGGCTTCCCCTGGCAACCTCACTAAGACACTGTGAGCACCATACCACCATGATCCAGTCACTTGCCAAAGGTTTTACATGTGAGTTTTGTTTGTAAATTTATTTGTGATATATATTTATTGTTAGGGTTGGAATATTCTCCATAAATAACTTTGTACTCTCCATAGCAAGAACAGATAATATCTAAAATTTAAAAATTAAGCAGACTCTATAGATGCTTAGACATATGGAGCTAAATGATAGAAGAAATAGCTAAGATCAGTGAAACCGACTACTTCTGTTGATGAATCGCTAAGGGAATAGGTCCATTGTCCTGTTTATTATAAACCTTAAAGAAGTGATTGATTTTTTATAGAATGCACATATTACTTTGATTAAAATAATTTAATAAGTAGGCATATACACCTGTATGTAAATATTTTATTGCTAACATAATGTATATATAAATTGCTTTATTATTTCATAAAATAATTATCCTAGAAAATAAAATATGGCTGTATTTATACATTTGCATCTGTAAAAATATGTACTTAATTAGTTACAAAGATACTTTTTATAGGAATAATAGCTGGAATTCTGTCAACTGATTTTTTAGAATCAAGAGGAATTTGAACCAATTTGAGTGTCATCTATTGTAAGATTAGTTAAGAGAATTTTAAATAGAGCAATAACAATTATTCCATTGTGACAAGTTTCCATTGATGTTTCACTTTTGTGACTAAATTAGCATATTTTATTTTTTTAAACCTTGATACATCCCAGAGGAGGGAAATATATTTAAAGTCAATAGTCTCCTAAGTTTTCTAGTATATATCTTGTTTCATGATATTTATATATTCAGAAATAATTTTTATTCTTTATGTGATATGAGATATTTAATCATTATAGAAAGACTTTCAAACTTGTTTCTATTATCATTTTCAAGATATGGATATATTTCTTCACTTCATTGAATCCTAATTTCTAATATTAAGAAAATAAATGTGACTAATGGTGGTTGGACAGGATATTATATCGGCTTCTAGTACTATGGACAACCACTAGGAAAATAACAAGGAAGAAAGTATTAATTATTGAATCTTTGATGTAATTCAGGTATAAAAAATAAAAAAATAAGATACACAAACAGCTACACTCTCTTAATTTACTAATAAGAGACATATGGTATAATAATGTCTGTAAGTATAATATCATGTATACACCTTCTATGATATCAAAACATTATGAAAACAGTTTGCAGTGTATTAATTTATCAAATCCATCTTGTCAAGGTATCTTTTTTTTCCATTTATTTTTATTTTATTGAAATACAAATGTCAATCAGACAGTTTCAAAACACCTTAACCATACAGAGTTGATGAATTAATACATTGCAAACTGTTTTCATAACGTTTTGGTATTGTACAAGGTGCATACATGATATTATATTTACAGGGTTTTTTATAGTTGAATTATATCAAAGATTCAATAATTATTTACCTAGTGGATGACCATAGCACTAAAAGCCGACATAATATTCTGTCCAACCACCATTAGTGCAGATCTTGCCTCTCATAGAATTATTTAGAAGCACAGCGTTATCTATCCCAACTGTACTGTCTATACACACACATCATGATTTTTCTTTCTACAACCCTTCCTTTGTCTACACCTGTCAAAAGTGGGCACTCCATTGACATTCAACGAGGTCAGTATGGAGACTCCTCAAAAGAATAGGACTAGAAATCCCATTCAAGCCAGTTATCCCCCTACTGGGAATTTTCCCAAAGGATTTGGATACATTGTATCATAGAGATATATGTATACCTATGTTTATAGCAGCCCAATGTGTGATAGCAAAATCTTGGAAACAACCAAGATGTCCATCACATGAGGAATGGTTGAAAAAGATGTGGTATTTCTATATAATGGAGTATTACTCAGCTATTAAGAATGATAAGTTTGAAGCATTTATACTGAAGTGGATGCCACTTGAACATATACTCATAAGTGAAATAAACCA
>PVKA01041536.1:0-18021 GCA_004027165.1 Ctenomys sociabilis | reverse complement strand
GGGCTGGGAAGATAGCTCAGTAGAATCAGTGCTTACCTAGTAAGCTCAAGGATCTGAGTTCAATCCCTAGTTCTGGGAAAAAAAAAAAAAGAATTGCAAAATTTTAGGCTTTTCTAGGGAGTTGGCACAATTTTGTCACATGTGTGTTCTCAGAACTTGGTCATAGCTGGGAGGAATAAGTACGTGGTAAGATGGAATTTTAAAGGTCCTGTAGTGAGGCTGTTTGTAAACTAATGGATGATGATAATATTTCATTAAAGCACCCCTTACCCCTTTGGCCCAATGGCTCTACTTTGTTTAGACCACTTGTGGGATAGTTCTAGGTTGATAAGCTATCATGTGAAAGTTAATGAAGCAACTGCATGATGTCTCCAATTACATGTCTTAGAATCAAATATACAACTAAGTTATAGTGTTAGGGCATTGATTTCAAACTGCTACTTGATAGTTTGTATATTTTAGGGTAGTTATATTCTTCTGGATATAAAGCATTTTATTTTACTTATTTTTATGTTACTGGATAAAACAAATTCTAAATTTAAAAAACTGAGCAGGAAAAATATTTCAAAGTTCTTTTTCCTGTTGAACTTGGAGTTTGGAAGGTTTGGGTTGTAACCTTCAGGGCATGGATACCATATTGAAAAGGCAGAAAAGTTTGCTTGTATGGTTTTGCCCAATCTGCAACTTTATTAAGGCACAGGAAAGCAACATTAAGCTATTTCCTCATCTGCCTTTTTAAGACAAATGGCTGGTGACACAGTGTAGGGCATACACTTGATATGCACTGCCATTCCTGAACATGAAATAATGCTCTAAATTCTATTTATTTATTTGGTACAGGGCCTCACTATGCAGCTCAGACTGGTAGTGATCCTCCTGCCTCAGCCTCCCCAGCACTGGGATTACAGGCACCTGCCATGATACTAGGACTCGGTGGGTAGCACAGGATCCAACCCTGATCCTTGTGCTCCCCAGGCAGGCGCTTAAACCGCTAAGCTATTTCCCTAGCCGCTAAATTCTAAACAAAACTTCGAAGCAATGGTGGACCTGAGCTTATACCTAAAAGCCATGAAAAATAAACCATTTGAAAAATTCAGATTTTTTTAGTGTGCAAGTTTCAAGGACAGCCACAAAATGAGCCATTCTCAGAAGGCTTTCTTTTCTGATTCCACTGGTCTCTATCTTAGAAATGAACTGTCAAAGAACCCTAACTTCACTCCCTTTGTGCAAGGCTCATAAATGAATCATCAACATTTTCCTAAAGCTTCTCTAGTGTTTTTTTTTTTTTTTTTTTTGGTGTGCAGTACCAGGTATTGAACTCAGGACCCTGCACTTGCCGGCCAAGCACTTATTCTACTGAGCTATCTCCCCAGGCCTCTAGTTTTTCTAGTTTATTCTATTTTTTATTCTCTGACACTGATAACCCCAAGAATGCACCCTCCCACACTTTTTTAACTTTGAGACAGGGTTTTACTAAGTGATTAAATTGCTCGGGCTGGGCTCACACCTGCGATCTCACTGCCTCTTTCTCCTGCAGTGCTGCGATTACAACCGTGCAGGGCTGCTGAAGTTTAAACCAGAGCGATTAACACTAGTTCACAGTAAAAGAAAGGGCTCAGGGATGGGAGAGACATGAATCCTCTAGGGAGAATCTGAACCTGACACTAGAGAAGGTGTCTCCTGCCCACTGCGCTTGGTGATAAAGGTTCTGCGAGGCTCTGCGAGGCTCTGCGAGGCCTCCGGTCTTCTCTGGCCCTGCTCAACCTATTAGCCATGGAGTCTCTTGCCTTCTAGTTGCTGTGGATCTGTCACATCTTCCTAGAAGCAAAATAATTACAATTTTTGCCTGAAATTCAGCCAATTCATGAAGTGAGGGAATGATACCAACAGGTACAGTGAGAGTTTACAATGACATACCAAAATAGAGCTGATAACACCACTTGGAACTGAAGTGATCATCAAAAGACAGAACAATATTCATTCAAAAATGACAGCATACACAATATTTATAATACAAAAAAGCACACACACAAATGCACAGGCTCTAGAACACTTGAGGACCATGGAGGAAATTTTCAAAACTAGAACATCGTTCTTTGTTATTTAGTTGAGTCAAATATCTATTTAGCAAGATTCAGTGTTCTATCAAAAGCACTGTAACTAATGGCATGTAGGAGGGCTTACCCCCTACCCTCAAAGCGATCTAGGTGACAGTCAATCACAACAGCAGAGCAAAATGACAAAAAACAAATATTACCTTCTGTGCGTGACAAAAACATTATTTACATGGCCCAGCCCATTGCAGCCTGGCAGCGGGCAGTGGGGCAACTCTTGCTTGTTCAGCTTCCAGGAGAGAGGAGTTCCATTGAGAGGATTCTCCTTCTGTCTCTTGGCGGCGAGGGGACAGCCCGAAGCAGTGCGGTGTGATGTGTATTTACCTGATATGTGACCTTGGCCATCACATCCTATTACAGGACATCTAGAGAGACACATTGGAGATGTCACCAGCTGGGAAGAAGGCAGAAACAGTCCCATACTACCCAGCAGGCAAGTCATGAAGTTAGAGTTGCTATCACAGGTAGCAGAACGGTATTATTTCAATAGTATTGATGGTCCGCAGGGTAATTTCCATCAATTATCTCTTTTAATATTCACTGCAAATGTACTCGGTAGAGTGGTATTACCCCATTTTGTAGTTAGGAAAAATGAGACTTAGCTGATTTACCATGCATTTTTTGGAGTCAATTCATATTTATACTTTTTAGCTTCAGAGTCACTCGCATAAGCATTGTTTTGGACAATGGCAACATTGCATTGTTTTTGGACATTGTTTTTGCACGAAGTCACGGAGTATAACATGTTAGCTACCTAGATCAGTGCTACATGGCACAATGCTTGTGGCACTGCATCCTTGGTGTGGAAACGTTTAAATACTGCACTTAGAAATGCTGCAGAGAAAATAACTTACATTTCTGCATCTATACCATGTGCATTACACAAACCCTGGTAGCGTATTTCTTAGAAGGAAGAAATTCAACTTAGGCAAAATTTCACCTTACGTAAAATTCTAGCCTCAGGGAAATGCTGCTGTCTCTTATTCTATAGAACTTACAAAATGCTGTGTTCTTTGAAAAGAGGTGGAAAAAGGGACCTGATGGCAGATAGTCTATCTCCTCTCGGGTTCTATTGCACCCCAAACTCAGCTTCACTGCCTCAGCCAGCACAACACAGCAGCCCCTGACACTTCCAGTCATGTACTTACTTAAGCTCAGGGTCTTCTTTTTCTTCCTTCGTAGGGGTCATTTTGACACCACCTTTCCTCGCCCGAGGGCAGCCAGACAAGCTAAAAGACAAAACAGAGAAGACTCCAGCACAACATCTTGTGATCTCACTGCATGCTGGCATATGGGCTTCCCACCTCCCCAGGGACGAAGCCTACCTTCTGTGGGAAGCATAGTTTCCGGTCACGTGACCTGAACCATCGCAGCCTGGAGTTGGACACCTAAGGAAACACAGGGACAGTGTGGGTCATGAGGTCAGGGGGTCGCAACATGTTCTAACGGACAGATCTGGCTGCTTTGGGCAGTAATTTTATTTGCCTTTTCTTTTTTGCTTAAATATGATTAGCTTTTGGTTAAGAACCCATTTTTTGAGAAAAAATCTAAAATATGAAACTGCTATGGGATGCTTGGTAGACAAAATATTAGTTGCTACATATTATGCATTCCTTTTTAAAAAAATCTTATATTGGAAAGTACTAGAAAGTCAGCCCACAACTTACTGCTGGGCTTCTGTCTCCATCATGTGAAGTTCTTATCTTTCATGTAACAAGAACAATTTTCCAGATTGTCTCCATGAATAATTTATCTCTCAGATAATGCAATCCTACCATGATAATTCATCAATTTCATATGAACATAGTGGTGCATGGGAAAGGAAGAGATCTGGAGCTTGAATATGATTATCAGAGAACTTGAAGAATTGCGCCCATTCTCTGCTGCCCCTGGCCTCAGTTAGCTGGTCTTTATGACAATCTAAGTTTCTTGTAGAATTCAGCTTTGAATCAAATTTGGAATAGATATATAAAAAAGGAAGAGAAATCCACTTCTACTTGGAATGCTGTGTAGGAATGTCATTCAAAGTGCACTTCAAAACAAAAGTCTATAAAGATATTCATCTTTTTATTGCTTATTAAAAATCTCCAATATAAATAAAAAAGAAGCTATCTCCAGATATTTGTTTTCTGAAGGATTTTGTATAGATCACCTTCATTTATTATTTCACGTTATGCCCCTTATCATTCAGATCTCTACCCACACGAGGGTTCCAGTTGAGAAAGGCAACAATCTAAAGAAACTTGTGAACACTTTTCCTTTACTTAAACTTAATCTCTATTGCTGGGACTATAGCTCAGTGGCCCAGTCCCTGTCTGGCAGTGAGCTCAATTCCTGGTACAAAAATCCCTATTAAGTTTCATGTGACACTTTCATAATCTAATCCAGGGGCACAGAAAAGTCCAATATAAAACAGAAAAATCACAATTTTCTTCTAGCTAATGGGAGAAACTTGCACTAAGTACTTGATTAACCACCTATAGGCATAATGTGTACTCTCTACGGTGAGGGGACCTGTGTGCTTATCTTTCTCTGTTAATGGTGTTTAGTGAACAGTGTTTTACCAGCATATTGTAACTGTGGTAAATGGTTGGGGGTGTTTTTGAGAGATTCCTCTTGACTATCCAGGCAAGAGGCCAAAGAAATATCTTTTGTCTTACATAAAAAACCCAAAATATTGTTTGTTTGACACTGCACTGAACACAAATGTTAAATGTACAAGGATCTCTCAATCTACGTGATTTCAGTATATGATCCACTGGTTTTTTGTTTGTTTTTTATTTTAGGGTGTATGAGGCCTCACTAGCTAGATTAGACTTGTAGTGATCCTCCCATTTTCAGCCTAAGTGCTGGGATTACAGGTGTGCACCATCACACCCAGTCTCAATCACTGTCTCAGCATCCCAGGGGGTGGGGCAGGCTGCCGTGGCAGACCCTGGATCTAAACTTGGCCGCTGAGCTTTAGTCCACTGAGCTATCAGGCTGGCCTCCTGACCTACTGTTTTGAAACAATAGTTAGAGCAAATACATAAGCGAGCCAATAGCTATAATTAAGCTATGATTAAGCTGTAGTAAAGAAAAGTTTAGGTTAATTAAATAAGATTCTCTGACAGATCTCACTGTTCAATTGGTGAATTATTAATCATTACCTATGCTTCAGTGTAGAAAAATGATTATCAATAAAATGATTTCCAAAAGTGAAACTTCATTTGAACTCTTTGAAAATGAGAAATGTATATTTTACAGTTCTTCTTACTGTTTCTGGTATAAAACTCCAAATTTTTTATGTTGGTTCATTATCAAGGGTATAAAATGGATTTAAAATTTTTGAACATACTATGTGCAATGAGATAACAAGCCAATGAAAAGTTTGGAGTAAAAAAAGATAAAAATGAAAAATAAAATAAATAATGAGTGTTAATGTATCAGGGACTCTGAGATCTTGTGACTGGGTAGAAACGAACCATGACTGCATTTGGCAACCAAAAGTGAAAGACAGTTGTATGACTTTTAAAAAAGCTCATAAAGTGAAACACCATACAATTTGCTTAAAATTAGGCAATAGAAATGCTTTATCACAGTTCATAGGTCTGGAATTGACAGAAAAAATACTGCATTTAGTAATTACCTCCTTCCTTTAAACATTATTACAGCACACTGTACAAGGCCTCCAAAGAGAGCAAATGGACTAGATTACAATTTTTGCTGTCATTGAGCTTCCTCATGAAAGAGTGCTTTGCTGCCCATTAGTGAGGTGTAGCTTGCCATTCGCTGGCCACACTGACGCTGAATGGTAAGGGTGTCCCGGTGGAACGAAGGCCTGGAGGCCCAGGACCTGCCTCCGACACTTACTTAAGCTCTTGAGAGTTGGCAGCCATGAGCGACTTCAGAGTCTTATCTGCTAATGGACATCCAGAAACACTATAATGGGAGGGGAAAGATATGATAGATTGAAAAAGTACAATACTGACATGTGCGAAATTACTAGCGACTGGGGGCTGGGGACAAAAGTCAGGGTTTGGGCGGGGCTGGGCTGCTCTGAGCCTGCACTTATGGTGCTTCAGTTATTTCTGGCAAGCTCAGATTTGCTTCCAGTCAGCTGAGTGGTTTCATCCAGTGAAACTCTCCAACTGCACAATTCGTGGCCCCAGCGACTGCGGGCATAGTCTACACCCCCAGCAGCGTCAGGTGAGGGAAGCTGAGCAGCTTCCACCGGCACTCTGAAGGAGCTAATCGGAGTGAGAAGAAGGACGACAGAGGCATCCTCACAGCCTTCGCGCTGCAGAACCGCTCTAGCGCAACGCCCAGGAGCAAAGGTGAAGGGCCATGCCCGGTGGCTCTGGCTCCTCACGGGAAGCTAGACAGGACCAAAGCCTGAAGTGGACTCCAGCTTTGAGACCAGCTCTAGCAGCCATCCCGGACCCAGGAGGGGTGAAGGTAAGTCTTACAACAGCCTGGGGTGGATGCGGACCTGCCCTGCGCACAGGTACCTGCGGTGGGACGCGTAGTTCCCTGTGACGTGGCCGCTGCCATCGCATCCTGGCGTTGGACAGCTGACGGACAGAAAAGCACACCATTAGCGTCGGGAGCACTTTGCAGATACCTAGGCTCGGAAGTAGATCCTCCCTAAGACAAGCTGACAGGGCACACCACGCAGAGGCTAGCGCGTAAAGGACTGGCACTGACTTTACCAGTAGACTAGCTAAAAATCTAAGAAGCATAGCACGTGGAGTAGCTTCCTTAGCTATCTGTTCAATATCTTATCCAATTTTCTGCTTCAAATAATTTAAGTGATACCAACATGTATGTCCTAGATATTTTGTGGGTCAATAATTGACAGTGTTGCATTTCTTTGAAAGTACCAATGTTATAAAAAATAAACATTGGAAATGCATGCTGTATTATGGCAGTGGATCTGAAGAGGATTTGTACCAATTTTATGATAGATTGACGACTGGCAGTTTTCTAAGGTTTTGAGCAACCTCATAACTTAATGAACATTTAAAACTTTCTATTAGTATATGTTGGCAGTGCATAGTGATTGCATCCATTGAGAGTAGTTGATATATATGCCCAACTTATCTTCACTTCAGAGGTATTTTATTTGTTTTGTATTTATTTGTCACTTATTTATTTGCATTTGTATTTTAGGGAAAGGTCTTCAGGGTGTTCAGGGTCTCACTATATCAGACTCATAGTGATCTGCCTGTCTACAGCCTCCCAAGAGCTGGGATTACAGAAATGTGCCACCACGCCTGGTCTCAATTATTGACTCACTGTGCCCTGGGGCAGAGCTGGCATGGCAGGCCCTGGGATCAAGTCCCCAGCCCCTGTGCCTTCTTGGAGGCACTTTAATCTGCTGAGCTATTTGGTCAGCCCTCAGAGACATTTTAGATACCACCAGTAGAAAAAGAAGAAAAATGTTGACTCAAATGAAAATGGACATTTTAGGTGGGCAAGTTGCTAACAGGCCAGAAGTGGGCAAGAAGTTTAGCTAGTACAGCTTCTGTGATAGTCACTCCTCTGCATCAGCCTGATGGGTTTGGGAGCTGCTAAAGGGGTTCCTAAGCACACTTCTGGATGTGTTCAAGTGCATGCTGCAGGGTTGGGTTGGGCATACTCAGCCCCAGGCCCCTCCTCTCTGGCACTGTTTTCCTGCTTCGCGACTTGAGCTTCTCTGCTCTGCTCTGCTGTTCCACCACAATAACTGTGGACTGAATTCCCTGATACTACGAGCACAGTTACGTGTTTCCTTTTTTAAATTGGATCTTGGGCATTATGCTCCCGTGAAAGGACTGCTGACAGACACATGTGCAACCCAAGAAACACAGCCCTTCACCCTCAGTCAGACTCTGAATAGCCTCCCAGGCCATCTGTCAAAGGTGTGCGACCATCAGAGCCCCTGAACTGCACTTTATCCCAGAAACTGGCTGTGTCCTGGGCTTCTTGCATATTTTAAAAATTATGGTGCAAGTTCCAGTTCTTCTGAACTCTTTCCTTCTGCAACGAGGAGACACTCTGGGTCTTCAGGCATCTGAGTTTTCCACGAGAGTTTTGGAAAGTCACCCAGTGGTAGTGCGCAGATCGACCCTATCCTACTCATCACTGTTTGCGGCAGCGTCAGGAGCCGAGGGAAGGATCAGCAATACCACTCCTGCGTCTAACTCTCCCTGACAGCTTTCCTAGAGTGAGGACGCACCTACACACACAGGACGCAGAACTCAGCCTGTCAGAGACATTTTGGGTGCATGAACATTCCAATAGTTTCTAAATTGTCACTTTTTAAGTAGTCTTTTTCCCATGAGCTATTTTACAAACATTTTCACGAAATCTAAAAAATTAGGACCATGAAAAATAGTGAAGAGGTGTCTGATTTTCAAGGCTTGATCTAAGTTGAGTCATCTAATTCTTTTGTCCCTTTTCCTGCATTAGATGTCACGAAAGGTGGAAGCTAAAACATATGCAACACAGTGAAGAAAATGGTAATAGCGATTAATTTAGAGCTGAGTTATCTTGATAGTGCTGGGTTAAGTGCAGAAAAAAATCTTTTCTGAACATCACTTAACTGGAATACTTAGAGGGGAGAGATTTGCTTTAATTGCTTGCATTTCCAACTTTGGCATAACACATCGCCACCTAGCGTTCCCTAAATGCACTTATTTTATTTTACTTTCTATTCTATTTTGTTTTTAATTATTTCTACTCACATGCCCAAAAGAGGTAAAAAAGGTACAATAATTTAAAATGAACCATAGAAAGTTTCCTATGAAATATAATAAAACTGTAAATTTGTATGGATAAAGATTCATTAAAATTTCATTGATAGAAAATGGTCAAAAACCAAAGAATTGGTAATACAGTAACAGCAAAAATTTCTGTTTAGAATTCGGATAGCTAGATTTAATTCCATATCTACAGTGAAGACCTGTATATGTGCCAATATGGGTTGGATGACATATTAAGGCAGGGTGTGCAGATGGACACGTAAAAATTAAAGGAACAGGGAGATAGCTCCACGGCATGGGGTCCCAGGTTCAAGCCCCAGTACCAAAGAAAGAAAGTAAGTCCAAATTAAAGCAAGAAAGCTAGTTCATTTCTTCAATAAGTGGCACATGAACACTACACAAATTTTAGTATGGCTGTCAAAATAAAATTTTCTTACCAATTTCTGGTAAGAAAGCATAACTATCTATTAAAAAATAGGGCTAGGGAGATAGCTCAGTAGTATAAGCGCTTCCTTGGCAAGTGCAAGGTCCTGAGTACAATGCCCAGTACCACAAAAAATAAATAAATAAAAATAAGCTAACTCATGAGGACAGAGTATCAACATGAAACAGTGTGACTTTTACAAAATAAATATGATAAATATTATGTGAATATATTGTTATCTATCAATATATTATGCTAATAATGTGTTATATATTAGTAATAAATGTTAATGTATTAAATAAATAAGTTATGTATTGAAATATATTAAATAAATACTGTTTATTAAAATATACTAAATATATTAACATAGATACACATGAATAAGTGATAGCCATCCCAGGGTTGGGATGGGTATCTTGTCTGTAATGTGTGTGACGTAGGAAGGAGGTCGCTGCTTGAGAACACTCAACTACACACACATCATTCCAATTCTTAGGACTTTTTCAAATTATACTGCATTTTTATCATTCAGAATGGAATCGCCTCCTAATAATCTTTTACATGATATATAGTCCACAATGACTGGGCAATTTCCAATGATCTAGTTTTAAGAAATAAATATTTTCTATTTTTGAAGATATTTAAAAAATATCCTGTGGAAAGAGAAGGCGCACAAAGATGTTCACGTCCACGTGGGAAGAAGCGCGTGACTCACGCTCATGGCCAGTTGGAAAGACACTAGGTTTGGTGGAACTTAAAGTGCAGCATGCAGAGGCCACGCGCCCCACACCAAGCCCCGGCGAATGTGGCGGCACGGACTCACTGATGCTGGACCAAGAATGCCCTCCTGGACGCATGCTCTCTGTGGCCCTGTGCCTGGCGCTGGCACTGGAATGGATGTTCAATCCCAGGCTCTGGGCCCGAGGTGAGGAATAAGAAGCAGACAGCACATAAGCACTGGGGCTGAGTGTGGGGGAAAGAATAGGAGGAGCAGGAGCGGTGGGAGCTGCCTGCGCGGGGGAGACGGAGCTGAAGACCGTGCTAAACGCGGATGAGAAAAGGTTCTGGAAAGACGGTGGAGTGTCGGGTCTCGACGAGCAACTGCTGCAGCCAGAGGTCTCGCAGGTAAGAGACCCTGGAGTAAAGAGCTGAGGGACAAGAGGTGAGCCGGAATGCAACTTCTAGCAGAGAGAGCATACCTGGGTGGGAGGACGCTGGAAGTGTGTAAGGGAGCAGAAGAGGAAGGGAGGGGAGGAGGGAGGGAGGGAGAGACAGAGAGAGGGAGGGAGGGAGGAAGAGCAAGGCCTGCAGGAAGGGACAGTCCACTGCCACTGTGGGCAGGGGCGTACGCATCCCGAAGTCCCAGTGAAGATGCGGATTGCAGAGCATGGACGGAAGAGAGAAGTCCCAAGACTGAGGTCTGAGACGCTGGAAGCTTTGGTGGAGGGAGGGCTGCACTTGAGTCCAGGAAGGGATTGAGTGAGTGACTGGAGCACCCCCAGATGGGGGGTCCTGGAAGCTAAAGGTCAGCAGCAGATCAGACCGCAGAAGGAGCTGGGGTCGGTGCAGTGGAGTCCCCTGTGGGACTCAAGGACCAACAACCAGAACAGGAGAGAAGAATTTAACCAGCAAAGTGGTTTGGGTGGAGGGGTGACAGTGAAAGTCTGTTTGGCAGACTCTGGAGGGAAACTGAGTCACGCACTACTCACAACTTTCTTGGGAGTTAACCTATAAATGGAAGCAGAAATAGATTCTAGATGGAGAGTCTCCAGGGGATGAGAGCTTTTTAAATCCATATTTAGTGAAATTTTTTAAATAGAGTGACATGGAGCAGAGGGCATGGTGCCTAAGTGACAAGTTAGTGCTTTCAGGAGCTGTTTTTTAGTCATCAGCCATAAATTTATCATGTTTGAGTATACATGATTGATTAATATACATACATTTATATATGGAAAATAGTCCCCTGCATTTCATTAATTTACTCACTGTCTGCCCTTGGGTAGCCTGGTCTGTGTTTATTTTCAGTTTTAGTTGAAACATAATCATTCTATATATTTTAAGGTACGTAACAGGATGCTTCGATGTATGCATTATGTAATGCTCAGATTGGAGTAGGGGACCAAGTAGCCCTCTGAAGATGTCATGAAAGCTCTTCACTGTACAAGCCAAGTTGCAAGGTGTGTAGTGATTTACAACTTCCCCATACTCCCTGAAGCCAAGATTCAGATCCTCTAGCATGCATGGAGCTCGAGTTGACAGCTTTCACCAACACACGCAAACCCTTCAATGGTTCCATCTTATGTCACTTCTTAGTCAACAGGTTGTTTCAGCTCTCTCAGCGTAAGACCATATCCAGGAAGCTTTTTTGTTTTTTACACCCATTCAGTCCAATTCATAAGTTCAGGTATGTGTTGGACATTTAACTGCTGTATAATTCAAAGTTGTCTAAAACTATCCTAAAGTCAACTGTATAAACCAAAGTATTATTATGCAAAACTAAGTACTTCAGTCTCTTGATTCCATAATCACTTAGGGTGCAACAGTGGGTAGCACTTACGTGATCAGCTCTTTTTTGAGATCTCTCCCATGGAGCTTGGGTTTAGGGCTTGGTATAGAGGCTTCTCCAGGAAACTTTTTCTCCTCTAAATTTTCTAGAGAGTTTGCTATGTCTTTCTGGAAAAAAAATGAGAATGAGAGGAGAAAAAAGAGAGAGAGAGAGAGAGAGAGCCAGAGGGAAACAGACACAGAGAGACAGAGAGAGAGAGAGAGAATGATTAGAGAACTCTGGAAACATAACTAAATTTGAAGTCATACAAATCAGATCTGAGTTGACCTATAGTTTTAGCTGAAAAATTGCAAAAGGGATGCAGAGACCATGAGTAAAGGAGTGTGTGTCCTAATTATCATAGACCTTTATATCCTCAGTGAAAAATGAAAAATCACCAGTGATAGAAACACCGTTAAAAAGTTCCCATCTTGGCAAATATAACTTTAGCGAAATTCCTTGAACTATGTAATGAAGTTAATACATCAGTAGCCTTTGAGGTATATTAAGTAATGAACACTTCTCGGCAAGCTCAGGGACAGCTCTTTACCTCTCCAGCAGTAAAATACCAAAAAACACACAACAAATGAGTAACACATATTTTCAAATGAAAGAAGTTTAGGTGACAGAATGACCACGCTAATAAATGAGCAGTCATGATTTAGATATGTAACAGCTGAAGCCCAACATGCATGCATTTAGTTTCATTTTTCTGGACAACAGATATCTTCTCACCACTTCTTGCTTTTCCCTTCTGCTAAGTTGGGATCATGCAATGTTTTCATTCACTGGTGGAATTTCCTGTTGGGCAGCACTTGTTTTCATGGCTTTTAAGCTTAATGCTGATGCTGACCCAAAAGGAAGAGTCATTAATCTTTCTAAATCATTTATTTAACAAGTGTTATTCCACATAAAACTCAGAATGATTTTCCTGAACTGGATAATTAGCTTGCTTTTACTATGAAGGATATATCCAGTAAATATAGTACTTTGTACATTTAATGTTAAGATTAGGTTAATTAATTTAGAAACATATATTTTAAACCTTGAAAATGCTAATATATTTCAGATGAGTTCACAATTTTGAATTGGTCAAAGGAAATTTTCCTTAAACTACATGGCTATAAAATGCTACTACCTAGTTTTGATAATTCTTAGTTCATATTTAAAAGTAATAAATGGGCCGTGGAGATGGCTCAATGGAGTAAGTGCTTTCCTAACAAGCACAAGGGCCTGAGTTCAATCCCCAGTGCCCCCACCACAAAAAAAAAAAAAAAAAAGAAACAGTAAAGAAAAAAATCACTGGATTTTCCCAGCTAAGGGGAACATTCTGAACACTGATCTTATTAAGGCAGATATAATTTCTTTCACTCATTACTTAGATAGCAACTCAATTTTTTTGTACATAAGTATACTAACAAGCTGTTAAAAGGTTCAAGTCAACAACTTCTGACATTGCCAGTCCTATGGATAACCCACTACTATCATGGACTACTGGACTATATTGGATTACTCTGCTGAATTCATGCACCTACAATATTTAAATGGTAATGGAATACCCATCTCTGACAAAACTAAACAAAAAAAGGGGATATGAATGAAGGACCATTTTTGTATCTGTATATACAAAAGTTAAGATAGATATACAGCTACTCTATCTTTTTTTAGTGAGAAGAAAGATTTGCACTTACAGTTTTTGGACAGGATATTATGTCTGCATCTTGTACTATGAAACCACTATGAAGACAACAATATGCAGTGTATTAATTATTGAAACTGTCCTACTAATTGGTTTTGAAATTGTCAGATTGCTATTTTTTCTCAATAAAATTAATAAAAATATATTGATAAACCATTCACAGTGACACTACTTTCAGATCAAACTAACAGCACCTGGTCTGGTCCCACTTCTTCATGCTCCTCACAGTACCACACCTTCCTTGGAAAAGCAAAGAAGCAGCTCTCCCCTGAGCTGGGCCAGGAGGATTGCAAGCTTGAGCCCTGTCTGAGCAATTTGGTTGCTTTGAGAGACTGTCTCAAAAATAACAGTAAGAACAGCAGCAGAGGCAACTCATCCCAAAGGCCTCAAGTTCAATCCCCACAGGGAAAAATGTCAGGAGAAAACTGCAGCACAGTAGGACGCAAGCGGAGGCCAGGCTGCGATGTCACTTCCATGGAATCTACAGCAAGATGGGTGATTGAGGCCAAGCCTTTTAAAGTTTTACAGAGAAAAGGGCTATAGTAAAATATTTCATAATCTTAAAGCCTTTTAGGCCGATTGCTTCATTGTCCATTCTGTTTGGGACAATTGCAATTTGGCTTGAGTAGTAATTTTCACTTTAATTCAGGACTGTCTTGGATTTTTCAAAGTAGATGCAAAAGCTAAATCCAATATTGCCTCAATATCAAATAGCCTTTGCTTACTCTCTTTAGATTTTAAATTTTTCACAAAGTAGCATGAAATAAAGAGTAATTTTCTTTCTTATAAAAACACAGCCTGTATATTTAAAGAGGAACACACAAAAGTTCGTAGCTATTACTTGGGGTTGAAGCTATCCATTACGGAAGGCAGCAGCATGTGGGAATTTCTAAACAAAAGATCAATTATAAAAGATTAGATTTTTACTGTATTAAAATGCATGTGAAATCATGCTATCACGATACTTTAATTCTGTATAATAATATGCGACGGTGTTTCAATAGTTTAATTTTGTGTCCATGACTTGCAAAATATTTCATAACTTTAAAAAGCTATCAACTCTTCCGTGTGCTACTGCCCTGTTCCCATTGCTCTGCTTTGCATTCTACTCTGGGAAGCTTGCAGGGAATGTGCCTATGAAGGCAGAGGTGGTCATCCTTAGAAGAGTTCTTGTTCTGCATAGAAGCCTTTGACATTGGGTGAATTCCTAACTAGTGCCCAGCATAGAATGAATCAATTGCAATTGCAAGAGGCTTTATTCCCCCAGTATTTAAAGTTTCATTTTGAAAATAATAATAAGTTTGTCCTGGGCATGATATATAAAATAAGACAGAGCATACATGCACATCTAGGGAGCGTGCACACGCCATGCGATTCTTTAGGGTACAGATGGAAGTTCATACTGATTTCAGTAAAGGCAGAACATAATGGTAACATGAATAACAGATAATAGCATCTGGCACTTTTAACATTTGAAGCCCTGAAATCTTTGGAGAACTGACAGTTGAATGAAGCCGACAGCCCTAGTTATTTCTCAGTACTTTCCTTTCAAGTTATTTTGAGTTTTTTCCAGATTCATGATTTTTTTTTTTTTAGGGGGCATCTGGACAGGCTATTTCACTGAGAGAGACAGACAATATTTTCTGAAAATTACCACCAAAATTAAGCAACTGTTGTGCATATGAACCAGATAACAATGAATTAGAAATAATCACTCAATTTCTGCTTGTGTGGGTGTCATGTGAGGGGGTCAGAGGACAGAAGATGGCAGAGGAAAATAGGGTGGGGGCAGGACACACCATCTCCAGTCTTCAGATGGCTGTGATGCCTTGCTGGGGGTGGTACAGCCTCCTGGACAGTGAAAAGAATGAGCAGTCCATGCCCGACTTCTGTGGTCATGGCATGGAGCCCTGCCTGAGTCAGAGGACTGTGCTCCTGAATTCTCAAAAGTGTCAGGACAAAGGTGGCTTCTGTCATACAGTGCCACGCACCACCTTGTCTCTTCATTCTTCTTCTTCCTATTTTTTCTTAATATTCCCTACACTGTGTCTGCCTCTTGGTGATTTTTCTTTTTAGTATACATCTGCCCCCAATTTCTTTTTCTTTGTTTTTAGGACTTCCTGGACCACTGATAGCTGTGTCGTTGAGGATCCACAATGGTACCTCCTTCAGTGTTAATATCTTTCTCTAAGACATGCAATAGTAATCCTGCTTCATGGAAGCATTGGGTTGGCAATATTGTGTGTTGAGTTAGATGCTCATTGCCCTAGCTATGCGCACTGGGGGGTTCATTGCTTGTGGATGCCGTGGTTGATGGGAATAGATGCTGGGTGCTTCTGAAGCATGGAGACAAACCTACATATATAGACTCTCTGCCTCTGTTCTTACTGGGCAGAGGACCTTATATCTTCTCCATGACCACACAAAGTACCATCTACCTTTTCAAAATGACCTCACTTGTCCCATATTTATTATTGTCAAGACTTATAGGAAACACTTTATGTTTGTAGAAAATACTGCTAGTGGATGACCTAGGCACAGAGGAAAGAACACACTCCAGAAAGTGAACAAGTGACTCAGAAGCTCCCAGCATCTATTCCCATCAACCACGGCATCCACAAGCAACGAACCCCCCAGTGCTCATAGCTAGGGCAATGAGCATCTAACTCGACACACAGTATTGCCAACCCAGGCCTAGGACAAGACTGTGTGGCCAAGAACACACAGAAAATCCAGTTCTTCCTGGTCACTGTCAGTGACATGGGATTCCGTAGGTTGGCATAGGTTCCATGTTCCAGACTTCAGAATACTCAGAATGTAAACTGAAGCCATGGAAACTATCCGTGTCAGAACTGAAGCAATGTAAGCCATTTGGGAAAAAATCTAGTCTGAAGAAACCCTTTACTCATTTCTTTGTGAATTTTCAAGAAAATGAAACACTGTTACAGATCTATATGCATTAGATAAAAACACACTCAAGTGGAAACTACAAAGCTACCAAGATGAATCCATAGGCAAAGAATGAGATGGAGATAAAGGTAAAGTAGCTGTCATGAAACTCCTTTTCTGACTCCTCAGGTAGTGAGAACACCTGTAGTTGAGCTCTCAAAATTTCAAGGTGCGATGTTGGCACCTAGGATAAGAACACCAAAGTCGAGGGAATGTCAAACAGTGTAAGGTGCCCCACATGAAGTGCACAATCCACCTGGTGTAAGTTTGCTTCATTACTACACAAAATTGGGTCTGTCTGTTTGTCTTACACTGAGTCCAAATACTGCAGAAAGATCTCTGGAGAATGAGTTAAGGACGGCCCATGGTCAACACTGGATGAGGACAGAAAGCCTGCTGCTACTGGCACATGACACTGGAAGGCTCTCAGGAGCCAGCATATGTTAGGCTTCTGATTGTGCATGATGTAGGCATGGAAAGGAACACAGTCATAGCTACTCTGTAAAGCACTGCCCTCTGGGGCCCAGTGACTCCCAGTTCACCCCCACAGATCTCATGCTCAGGGACAGGTTTCCCACAGAAGGATGGGAAACATGTGCTGAGATCTTACAGGAAGCTTTTGGTTAAAGACTCAGCAGTCCTGGGAACTGGAGGAACCTTATCTTTGCCAAAGCCAGCCAGTCTTAACCTGCTCCTTCCTTCCATTTCAGAGGAGTTGTGCCAATGAGCAAGAAATGTGAATTCTGGCAAATACTGAGATAGACAGAAGTCAGGTATGGCTTTGGCTCTCCCCCCACAAGCCTAAGATGGCAGTGGGCTGCTGTGTTGGAGATGAGACACCTTGCCAGCTCATCACCACTATTTAGGTAGATAAGACTCTTGTACTTTGCACATGTCAGCATTGCATTTATTATTGTCAAACATGAACTGTAGAGTTCTAATAGGACTTAATTCTAAATCAGAGATTGGGCATCCTTGTTCTGAAAATCTGAAGTTCAAAACACCAATATAATACTTAAAAACTTTTGGATTCTGCATTTCAGAATTTTGGGTTAGGGATGCTTCACTAGTAGAGCTTATGTAAGTAGTCCAAGATATGAAAAACCCCAAGGCTAAGCCAAGTCTGGTCTCAAGAATTTTGGAGAAAGTGATATTAATTAAAGAATTAATTAAACTTTGAGATATTTTAGGTATATTTAAAAGCCCCAAAAGGCTAATGCCATTAGGATAGAGACTAATCAAACGTGAATGTTTTGTGATTGCTTTCATCTTTCCATAGATGGTATGGATGGGGGCACACCCGGGGTGCCTCAAATCCTGGGGTGTTGGTTTGTTCTGGGAACTGGTCTCTGGCATCCCATCTGGACTCAGATACCACTTTTCTGGTGCCTGCTTGTGCCGCTCTGTTTGTTAGTGCATTGGGGTACCTGCGGCCAAGGTGCAGCTGCATGGCAGAGCGCGCCTACTAGCTGCTGGAGCTTTAGGACCCAGCCTACTGCTTGGACCTGGAGATGCCAGTGAGCGAGTGTGGGTGGAAGGAAGGAGATGAGGGAGGGGAAGAGGGA